>JAABOM020000065.1:0-28022 GCA_011800125.2 Solanum clarkiae | reverse complement strand
GTGCGCTGGTGCATGGGCGACCCATGGCTGGCAAAGCGGACAATATATGCACGTGTGGGGGCCGGGCTGTTACAGTTTTGAAATTAAAAGTATTCGATTTTGAAGTACTAATTATTGGAAAAATAAGTAATTGCCTATTTACAGATAAACATTAAAAAAATTATTAATTTATACCTTAATTAATTTACAATTAAAAGGAAACTTAATTATTCTTCTAATAATAAAAATATATATCAAATAATTTTTCTACATTTTCTTCTCATATATATTAATGTTAATTTTTAAAAAATAATAAATAATAATTTTATCTATAATCAATTACTAAATGACAAAAAAGTTTAATCAAGATCTCAACAAAATTTCATGCTTTTAAAATACTTCCTTCTTTTTTAAAAAAATGATCTCTTTTTCTTTTTAGTTTGTTAAAAAATTATCTCTTTCCTTTTCTAGCAAAATTTTATTGTTAATTTTTCATGTGGGATATTTAATGCCACAAAATTAAAGTTCATTTTTGTACATTGACATAACTTTAATTAGGACCACGAGATTAAAAGTCTTCTTTACTTTTAAAAAAATTTGTTTCAAGTCAAATCATGTCATTCTTTTTAAAACGGAAGAAAAAGTATAAATTGAAAATATAATTTCATTATATAAAAACTTACAATTTCATACTCGTGTCTTTATATCTTGTGTTGTTATTGTATGTCTCATATTTGTTTCTTTTATTGTTTTATAAATTATCACTTGCTTTTCGCTTTAGTCATTTGTCTTTCATATCTAGTATCTTATGCTTTTATCTAATGCTTTTGGGGTCTGATACTTTTGAGTTGAGAGTCTTTCGAAAACAACCTTTCTATCTCTATGAAGTAGTGGTAAGATCTGCGTACATTTTGCCCTCTCCAGATCGCATTTGTGAGATTCCACTGGATATGTTATTATTGTTGGTAAAAACTTTCACTTTCCTTGTCAAAATTTATATAATAATATGTTAACTAAATATGATTTTTTTTTGAAATTTTATAATCTAAAATAAATTTAAAAAATTACTCCTTTGTAGGATGTAGCTATAAATAATTATAACTAAAAAAATTTAGAATTAAACTATTAATACAACAACAACATATTCAGTACAATCCCATAAGTGAGATTTGCGGAGGGTAAAATGTACGGAGACCTTACCACTATCTCATAGAGAAAGAGAAATTGTTTTCGAAAAACCCTCGTCAAAAAAATAACAAGCCCTAAATGTAATAAAACCAAATACGAAATAAGAGAGAGATAAAAGAGAAAAAAACTGACTACAATAAAAAGCAAATGATATAAAATAAATATCTAAATCTATTTTCTTGACTAAAAGAAAAAAAAATCACATAAATTCATAAATTTAGCAAGAGGAAGTATAGGAAAGAATGTGTAATTTAATGGAAGGAAGATTAAAAGGTAAGTTAAAGTAATAAAGCAAAGGCCCACGTCGGACTGTCACCGCAGACTGCACCACTATCAAAATGAATACCATAAAAAACTTCGCCATCAATGTCCAATTCTTGTCGGAGCAACCATAAACCCATCAACGAAATTGCATTTTTAGCTAAAGGGTTCACTTGGGATGTAAAGATCTATGCACATGCAATCTGGTAAATGGGGTTCTTGAATTTGGGGGAGATACAGGGATCTGGGGTTCTTGAAATGGGTCTTTTGGGTTTTCTTGGGGAAAAGGGTCCTGTGGGGAGCTTAAAAATCTGAAATTTGGTAAGTATTTGTTAGGAATAATAGAATTAGAGAATTGATACAAGGATGAAGCATATGGTGGGAAGTCCAGGAACTGTGAGTGGGTTGATGTTAAGATTTGGCCAATGTTTATTTGCAGCTGGGTCAATGGCGGTTATGGTTTCTGCTTCTGGCTTCTCTAATTACACTGCTTTCTGGTATATATGCCTCTCTCTTTATTGGTTTTCTTATCCCATTTTTCTTGCTGTGGTTCTTTTGATTGTGAAGTGCAATGTCTCTTTACTCTTTATACCTATGCTGCATTATTAGATAAATTCATGAATATAACTGGAGATTGCTGAAATAATTTCTCTGCTAAAGTTTTCCCTTTGTACTCTTTATTCTGCTTATGGGTTTTTGGGACGAGGTTTCCACGAAACAAAGGTTTGCATACATTCTATCCTAGACCCCACTTGTGGGATTCCAAAGGGTATGTTGTTGTTGTTACTCATAAGCAATGTCTACGACAACTATATGCTGGAAAAGATCGAAATGTTCCTCTGAACTTTGCGAAATGCTCCAAATTTTCCCTCTTAATAGCAGGGTCTTACCCTTGTTGGAGCTAAATTAGCTCTTATTGACTGAGGGGGGAGGCTTGGTGAGCGCTTTTTATAAGCGAAAAGGGTCAAATTTTCCCTTGAACTTTGAATAATATTGGTTGTTGTTCCAGTGACAACAACACTGTCTTCTTCAACACTTAGAACATCCAACGGCTAGGTGTCTATCTCTTTAGCTCAAAATAACCACCCTCAAGCTTAAATCAGCCCCGATCAATGCACCATAAATTAAGTTCCTATATAGTTGGAACTCAATCAACACAACTCCATCACCAAAAGCAATGATGGAACTCTATATAGACCTCCTAATGCTAAAACAAACCTTATCCCACAGTATTTAGCTCCTAAATCATTTGCAGTAGTATCATGAAGGTTAAGGTGGATTACAGTGGTTGAGGGTCTATGGCCTTTCTTAAAAAAGATAGACAAAATGGTAACATCAGCGTTAAAAGCTTTAGGGCAGCCCAGAAGACATTACTGCCGAAACCAGCAAAAACTCTAACCAATTTCAGTTGAGCTCTCAAATCTATTAAAGAGTAACCTGCTCTAGTAAACATTCATTCATTAAACCAAAAGCGAAACAAAAGTAGACAGGTCATCTTAATAATCTGCAAGTGACTGCTCCTATCTTCAAAAACGTTAGAGTTTCTTCTGTGAAGTTATGTCTCCCATACTGTTCCATCTCTAAAGGAACTCAACTGTGAGTGCAAATATACACCATTTTATCTCCACGATGTTAATAAATAGATGTGTTGGTCAGTAAAGAGCAAGAAGAAACAAATGACTATTAGTTTTTGTGCTAGAATGAAGGTCGATGATCTTCTAGAAGAGGTAAAATGTTGATGACGGAAGGTGATAAAGATGATGATATGTGATAGATAGCCTGAATGGGTGGTTTCTGTGGATTTATTGTTTGCTCTTTCTGATTATGTGGGGAGGTGAAGTGATGGTGGAGTAATAATGGTTTTTAGTTGGTGTTTATGAGAGTAAAAAGAATCAATTGTTATGGTATTGGTTGATTTAGAAGAGGGCCTTTGGTAAAGAAAAATGAATGGATCATATCACAAAGTTCAGGGTCAATCTGGACCAATTTGTGTAGTTTAAGGGCAAATGAGAACATTTTTCCTTGTAAATAAAGGCCCACATTACCGTCATCAATAAGGACCAATCTGATCCATATTTTTAATGGCAAGGATAAACTCAACTTCTAGTATTAGCGAAGGGAAAATTTGAATTTTTACCTCTATCATAGAGGAATTATAGAAGAAATGAGAGGGAAAAGGGCTCGGGCTAACAATTTAGTTGTTTGTTCTCTGCCCCGCAAATGCTGAAGGATTTGTGACTAAAATCACAGTTTCGAGCCCTGCACCGCAAATTAAGCCTGGTGCTTAAGTGGAAACGGGTGGAGGGAGTGCTCATTCCCTGAGTTTGGAGGTGTCAGGTGGACCTAAAGATTGGCTGCAAACAGATTTCTTGGTCATAAGAAAGAATATTTGCTTGTTCACCATCTGCTTTTGGACTTCTGTTTTTGGACTGAGCAAGTTTAGGTTGGAACTATTAATTAACTTTTCATGAAGCAGTTTGTACTATGGCATTCATTTTTAGAGAAGAAAACTGAAAACAGAAAGAATTAAATGGACATCCAAATATAGAATAATTGTAGCATCTAATATGTGCTCTAGCTTCTAACTTAAGAACTTTTTTGCATGTATCTAACATATCATGTTTCATCTGAGAGGATCTATTTTAATTTTCTTTATTTTTCCTAATAAGATGGGGCCTATCTAATATAAAACTACTTGATAAAGAGAGGCATGATTATTTAGCTGTGGCATCTTCTTTACATTGAAGTTAAACATGTGAAAGCATGTGTCTGAGGCACCTTGTACTTAGGTAAAAAGGGGTGGGCAAAGATGTGAGCAGTACTCGCCACTCGGTAAGAGGCCTTCATATGTAGACCCAAGATTGCTCCCTACTCTTGATTTACAATCCTCAGACTCAGCACATAATGTTTATATGGAAACATAAAAAAATATCTATATGGATTATTGCTTAAATCTAATCCATCACAGTTGGTTGCATGTTTTGCATTTCTCATCTTGGCAAGATGCTTGAAGCGCAAAGGCTTCCTGGTCTGTTAAGCTTTCTGTTTCTTTCTAACATGCAAGTTCCTTGGTTTTTTCTGCGAAGATTGGTGCCTCTTATCTTAACATGCAACTTGCAAGTTCATTGGTTTTTCTGCAAAGATTGGTGCCTCTTATCTCTAACTAATTTGAACTTCTGAACTGTTTTTTGTTATTGCTTCTTATGTACAATGTACAATAATTAATTGTTTTTTTAAAAAATTAAATCTTCTTTTGCATTAATGTATGCCAAAATTTTCAGCATCCATCTATCAGCTAGTGGACCTCTTAAAATAGTGTAGATTATTGTCTCCGTTCTGTATACATATCTCCTTGTTCATGATTACTCATGTTTATACAATACCTGACATTTTTGCAGCTATTTGATTGCATCAATGGGGCTTCAAGTATTGTGGAGCTCTGGCCTTGCATGTCTGGACATTTATGCTTTAAGGATAAAGCGGGACCTTCACAATCCAGTCTTGGTGAGCTTATTTGTTGTTGGAGACTGGGTATGTATTGAATTGCTTTCTTTTCTTGCTTATGTGATGTAGTTAGATATGTATAACTGAAACAGTATAAGAACATGTTTGTCTATTCTATCCTCATTCTTGTTTTCTAACTCTTGTTTTGTCCGCAAAAGAGTTTATAGTTTCTTTCTGTCTTTGCTTCATAATTTTTTACCAAGAATAATTGATTTGAATTCCCTCCCTCTTACTTGAAGCAACGACTGCTCAACCTTTTTGCTACTTGTCCTTTGGTTGTTGACAAACTTTTGAGTTTGGAAGTACAAATTTCGTTGCTTTCAAATAACAGCTGATACTTTGTCAGTGTCATTGACTCAATCCAGTTTTGAATATTTTGGATACTGTAATCTATTCTTTCCTGCTGTTAAGACCTGTACAAAACACTATGCTTTGATGGTCGTCATGATCACCATGGAAATTCACCGATGATGAACATTCTTATATCTAGGGATGACAATGAGGCGGAGCTGTTTAGAGCTATGCAAGGCAGGGTAGGTTTAAAGATATGTGGGGCGGGACAGGTTCGGGGTGGGTTGAATAACTATTTTTAAAACTAATGTGAGGTCGGGGGTTTAAAGAACCAAATAGGATTTCGAAGAAAATTAAATCTTTGTAATTAGTAAAAATCAAAGCTATAAACTTTTTATATTAAACATTGAATTTAATTTTATTTTTTAAAAAAATTTAAACTAGATATGTCCGGTAAATTGTTAGTTATTGAAATATTAATTAGAAACTTTTAATTAACGATTAAGAAACAATTGTTGAAATGTCAACTAAAAATAGTTAGTAAAAAATTTTTAAAACAGACGAATTTTTATTTCTCATATTAAATTTAATTAAAAAGTAAAAGAAAACCTTAAAAATTTAAGTGGGGCGGGCTATGCGAGGCGGGGCGGAGCAGGTTGAAAATGAAAAAATCCATCATGCGGGGCGAGACGGGGTGGTTTAAAAAATTTGCGAGTTGAGCTCAACCCTCCCTGCACGGCCCCATTGCCATCCCTACTTGTATCGCTAGTTCTGCTTTATACAGGCACTAATGTTCCACTGATCAAATGCTTTTTCCTTGCTTAAATTCCCCTTATTCTACGTGACTTGAAAGTGGAAGTTTGGTCTTGCTGTTTGTGCCACTCATTCAAAATGAGATCCTCCCCTTTTGCCGTCTTGACCATAATCTCGTCCTGTCAAAAATATTTTAGAGCTTCCTTTTTCTTGTCCCAGGAATCTTAATTTTTTATATGCGTGTACGATGTTGTATCCTATTGCCATTAAAAAGTCTTACATTGCTTGATTTGACATACTGGTGAAATACTGGTGAACACCAGATAATTGGCTTGTCCGAATTTCTGACTGCATTCATGTTCACCGGCTTGACTTTAATTACAGGTGACTGCAACCCTGTCACTTGCAGCAGCGTGCTCCTCAGCAGGGATTGCTGTCTTATATTCAAAAGATTTAAACTTCTGCAGTACTCCACCTCATCTTCCATGTGGTCGATTTGAGCTCTCTGTGGTGTTGGCATTCTTAACCTGGTTTCTTATCGCCATTTCTTCCCACGTGATGTTTTGGATTCTAGCTGCCATCTAATGATGTGAGCATTCTCTCTGCTGAGAATATTGCTTCTGAATGACCTCCAAGGACAAACTTGTAATCGTATCTCCCTTTGCAGTCGACATGAGTTTCTTTGTGCTGATGGAGTTGCTTGGCATTTGGCGGTTCCCTACACTGCTCATCAAGTTCAATTTTGATTTGCATGTAAATTGTACTCTAACCTACTGCCAATTACATTTAGATCTAGTGCGAGTCCGCGAGCAATACTTGGCTGTGGACATTTTTGTATTCAAATTTTCACTGTCTGGCTGCTACATAGCTATGCGATGTAATTTGAAGTTCTGTACCAATTCATATTACTATTAACATGCTTCAGTGTTCTCAGTTGTGCAGCTGATACTCATCTAGTTGATGTGAGTAATCTGGAAATGATGAATATTCATGACTGCTTTTTCGCTTAGTTTGTGAAGGGGAGAGGCCAGTGAGGCTTATCAAGCTTTATAGGAACGACCACTACGTTTGAAAGTTCGAAGAGGGGAGCTTCCCTCCTAGTAATCCCGCCCCATTGCCATCCCTAACAACTACAGAGTCTCCAAGTCAGCTATCAATTAAGAATGCCTTCTCTACATAAAATAGCACCAGAGATAACAAAAACAAGGGGCAATTACATTCTAATTTTGCACATCTAACTCACGAGCATTTGATTATTGACGCAACTAAAATATAGTGGTCCTTAAATTATTATTTGGTTGGCAAATTCGGGATAACTTATTCAATATCGGGATAAATTATTCATATTTTTGGGTGGTATACTAATTCCGGGATAACTTATCTGAGATAAAAGGGATAAATGACAAGGAAATCCTTTTAAATTCGTTTTATATCTCACTTTGTATATTTACATATTTTTATACAATATATAATAACATTACAACATTCCATCCTTATTTTTATGATACTTCTTAATATATTTCTATTGAAAAATTACACTGTATGATATAATTTTATTGACTAATTCTTATATTTTTTATATTTTAATTTTTCATAAATTCTTTTTTACTTTAATAAACTTAGCTTAAAAATGGAGGTTTGTTTTTAAGTTAAATAAGACAAAATTTTTATTTTAAATGCATATAGTATTATCACGGAAATGCACATATAATAATAATATAGCTAAATAAGATGAAAAATTTATTTTAAAAATGAATATTGAATGACTAAAGCTAGCAAAAAAAATACATAAAAAAAACTAATAAAGTGAAGGATATTTTTGTTGACAAACAATCCATTCTTAAATTTTATGTAACAAACTAAACTTATCCCTTTATAAGCTGAATTCAAATCAAACGACCCATTTATAAACTTAGTTTTAAATTATACGATTACATCAACGGCCCATTAGCTCAGTTGGTTAGAGCGTCGTGCTAATAACGCGAAGGTCGCAGGTTCGAGACCTGCATGGGCCAATTTTTTTTTAATTTATTTATGTGATTGATATAAACGGTAAAATAACTGTAGATTTTCAACAATTACGTTACATAATTTTATTTTGTCACTTAAAGGTAAAAAAGATAACTTTGGGTGGAATTTCAATTTCCTTCTTTATTTGTTGTATTTATGCATCTTTTAATTATCGAGAGGCATTTTCTTTTTATTTCTGGGAATATCAATTTCAAGTAAAATTACTTTTGTTCGTTAAAGGTCAGAAGTAGAAGCTTCTTCTATTACGTCTTTTCATTTCCTTTGACTATTTTGTTTCATCAGTATCTTATAAGAAAGTTTATTTGAACCAACAATATGACCATTACGAAAATGAACAGTACGTCGCAATATGGGAAGCCATGGGGAATGCAAGGAACTGGAAACAATTTAAAGGCAACACTAAAGAATGGGGAGGATCGTATGAGATATTGTAGGAAAAATAGAATTATACAAAAATACGAAAAAGGTCCATATATACATGTTGAAATTTTTACACATAGGAAAACAAAAGTTTGAGTCCCCTTTGGTTATCCTCAAACAAGAAACCATCAAAGTAAAAAGTCTGAAGAAAGACCCCCTTTGATCAATCCTCAAACTTACACCAAACTAAAAACCATCAAACAAAGAAGAAAGAAGAAAAAGCTTTATCACACGTAAAAAGTAACAACAGTTACACCTTAGTCTCAAACAAGTCTGACGTCCCTTTTGCAACTTCAACTTGACGATCATCACTTCACAACACGAGAAGAAATCCGATGACACCTAGCCGCGGGTGACTGAACTCCACCAGACACTATTCTTTTAGTAACAGTACTTGTAGAAGGTGACGATGATGAAGTTGTTGTAAACATAGAATCAACATGTCCAAAAATTTGTAAATCGGACGTTTGAAAACGTCCCGAATCGCCTGGAAGTTTCATATAAGAAGTCGAAGGGGATTCAGACATCCATGTTGCCCCTCCATTTTTGTACTCTACTATTGCTTTGTAAACAAAAGGGATCAATCCCTCCATTTTTTTTTAATTTTATTTTTTGCAAGTTTAGAAGATATTCTTTTGAGTGTTGGGAGGAGACTTTTTGGATATATATATATAGAGTAAGGTATGGTTAATTGGATAGGACAGTCCAGCTGTAAAACAATAATATAAAGAATCTTCTAAGCAAAAACTTCCACACGAGAAAGCTACATTTAAACTACATTACTTTTAAATTTCACCAAATTTCAATTTTATTATTATTTCTTTCTTGATCATCTTACTTGGCACATTTTCAGTTATTAAAATATTTGATTTTGGTAGGTATATTTATTTAAAATCCATTAGTCAGGGGATGACCCTAAATAAAGAATCCCATTGTTTTACTTTATCATGCTTTAATATAATTAGTATCCATGGTTTTTCCATGATACTACTTTATATTTTTATTTTAATATATTGTGTGTCGTACTTCGACATCTTTGGCTTAAATTAATTTATATTATGGTTCATTTGAATTAAATATTTTTTATTTAGATTTTATATATATGTGTAATGTGTATATATTTTTAAAAAATTACTTGATAAGTACAATTTTTTTTCTCAATTTATGTATCGCATTTTCAAATTTTGAGAGAATTTTTTAGTTTTGATTGTAAATTCAGATATAGGTTCTTTATATATATATTTTTTTAAAAAATTGCATGTTTGAAAGTTAAGAAAAATTATAAATCACAATAATTCAAAATATATAAAATTATCACGATAAAAAGAATTCGTTTAGCTCTTGAAATCAAAACACCACCGCAACAATTGTGATGGAAGGCGTAATATCAAACATATGGTAGATTATTTTTATCTCAAAAATTCATAATATTCAAATTCTAAATTTAGTTTCATGATTGTTACGTATTTTATTATATTGTATTGTTTTAATGAATACAATGTTAGAATAGATTGTATCGTTCTTTGTCATTACATAATGTCACATATCTACAACTTGAATGATAAATATAAGGAAAAAAAACTAGAACGCGAGATAGAACTATAATAAAAAAGTAAGATAAAAGGATAAAAAAGAATTATTAAATAATAAGTACAGATAAAATAATAAAAAGATATCAAGATAATAATGCAATCATATCAAATCAATTTCATACAAAATAGGACTTTCCACCATTATCGAATGATATTTTTAACGATTCATACAATACAATTTAAGTAACAATGGTTCGAAATGGGTATGTATCATGTTAATTAGCAGTATATATGCCCTACATGATTTTATGTAAATATATAATAGTAATATTTTGATGGTTAGTTAATATGTAGTTTTTCATTATTTGGTGACAACACCATATCTTTTTAATTAAGATATGGTGATTCTTTTAGAAGCTTTCAAACATTAGAAGTGATGCCACTTTCATTTGCTATAACAGCTGACTTTGTACAACTTTATAATTATTTTTCTTTTTTCTCATTTTGTTCCCATCTAAGATTGGCTGACTAAGCTCCAATAACATTAAAGCATAAAAGTGGAATACCGAAGAAAATATTATTATACACTCCCTTCGTCCCATTTTATTTAATATCTTTTGATTTAACACAGTATTTAAAAAAAAGAAGACTGTTAAAATTTATGGTCTAAAATCATTCTTAGATATTTGTGTGGTTGAGAATCATTTCATTAAGGGTAAAAAAAGAGAATTTTAAGGGTAAATTATTTCCATTAAAGTAGGATGACATTCTTTTTAAGATAGATCAAAAAAGAAAGGACACCACATAAAATAGACGGAGGGATTAATTAATTATTAGGACAAATTAAATTTAATAACTTAGCACTAACTTTTGTTAATGGTTAGTTACATGTGTGGACACATATTGATCCTTCTGATTTAACCTAGCTGAATTATTCAAATATTGGCAAAAAAGAATGGAGAAAAAAGTTATAAAAAATATGTCGTTTTTCCATTTGGGAACCCTGAACAGCTGGCTTGAAAAGTTAATCTTGGCAATAATTATTGGTTATTCTAAAACAAATAAAGAGCACAAATCGCTTAAAATGTACGTTAAACCAATTAACTTCTTATTATTCTAATTATGAGGATAGGTATCTCATAAAGTTCTATATGAAATAATGAATTAGATTCTTATTTTATTCTATGAAAATGATTTTTAATTTAGTTATGAACAAGAAGAAATTGGACAGAGTCATGAAACAGTTCGGTGAAAGAAATATTCAACCCACAAATTTTTAATTACATAAACCCCTTTGAGGTTTTGTGGAGATGGGGAAATTTACTGATGTTTTAAATATAAATTTAGGATAAAATTAATGATACATTATATCAGTGAGAAGCAAATATTACGGGGGAGTTTGATATTTCATACCAAAATGAGGAAGTATTTTTCAAAATATTTAATATTTTTTAACAAATGTGAAGATGCTTGTTATTAAATCTATATATTTAAAAATTATTTTTGAGAAGTTATGTCATTTATTTAAATATGTACTTAAAGAAAAAAAAATATAATGTAATGGAAAGTAGCCAAGTCTCATTTTCCTATAGTCAAACTCAATTCTTATAATTGTGTTACCTAATGTATTTATTATACATGAGTATTAACATGCCTCAGTCCTCACAATACATACAATATGCACTAGAAAAGAAGTAGGAATTACATCGTTTTAATAATCAAAATAAATTATATATAATCTTATGCTATAATTATATTGATGGCTTGTCCAATTTTCATCTTAGATTGTGAATGAAAAACTTTATACTTATATATAAGAATTGATGATTTAATCCTCTGTGTATAAGTTAAAACTCTATACAATAAATCATATACTCCATCCGTTTCAAATTAATTGAATTTTTGAGACTTTTTTCATGTTCAAAATAGTTAAATTGTTCAAAGTTGAAAAAGAATGTTTGAAACTTTTTCCTTATTTGCCATTTCATTTATTGAAGTTTTAGGAGATAAATTACACTATATATTTATGATTTCACAAAGGGGCAATACTGGAAAGAATGGTGCAAATTTTGTCTTTGAATGCTTTTCTTAATATTATCCATTATCTCACAAAGTCAATTAATATGAGACAGAGAGAGTACTATATAAGTAAATAGACACATAAACGATTATATGATCTATTAAAACTTTTATTAAAATTGAATGAATAATTGTTCTATAATAAATACTATATCTAAACTCATGGTTAATAGTCTATATCCCAACATAATTAAGCTAACGTAATTTTTGCTCCTTATATTATTTCATGCATTTTTTGTATCTATTTTCTCAAGATTGCTATATTTTTCTTTGTTTTCCCTAGGTCTTTTCAATATTATAAAGACTCATGTATATCAATTTTTTATTTCTTTTATTGGATAAATTGCTATCTCCTTTAGAGACTCATTCATTCATTTACTTAAATCTCAAGTCTCCCTCAACTTATAGTCTTCTTCATAACTTTAACCTGATGTTATAATTGGGAAAAAAAAAATCAAGTTGCATAACACAACAACAATATACTCAGAGGAATCCCACGAGTGGAGTCTGGGGAGGGTAGAGTGTACGCAGACCTTATTACTATCTCATAAAAGTAGAGAGATTATTTCCTCGGAACCCTCGTCTCAAAAACATAAGTAGAGAGATTATTTCCTCGGAACCCTCGTCTCAAAAACATCAAGTTTCATGACAAGTGAAACAAAATGAGGAAACATTAATTGATGGGAAATTCTATGTATTTTTTTGTTTCTGGTTTCATACTATATTGTGCAATTAATTAGAAGAGTTAGTATCCATAGTAAAGGTTAGGTTTCAATAAAAGCAAGAGAGAAGTCTTTTTAGATCAACTAATAAAGTAATCAAGGGGTTAATATAAATTCAAACTATTCTTTTTCAACAGTATAATGATTATCTATTTATAGCTTACAAAATATCTCGAAACAAAAATTGGTGACTTCGTTTATTTGGTACATAAATAGCAGGAAAGGTTAGAGAATGGGCATTCACATTCAAAGGATTTATAACACCGTGCTTGTGTGTTCAAATAATGTGTCTCACTAAAATCTTCCTACAAAAATTTCAGTTAAAAGAATAAGGTAAAGGACAAAATATTTAAGCACATCTTATAATACGTCTTGAATATTGTCTTATTAAAATCTCAGTGAAAAAAGGTTAATCCTCAACAGTATTATCTTAAAACAAAATTCTAAATTATATATCCTTTTGCAAATTAACTAGGAAATAAAATGTATTTAATGCTAATGATAAATGAAAAAATAATAATAATTGTTTCTTGATATATCAAAATGATAAGTAAAAATGAATATTTACTTTTTGAAATAAATGGTAAATAAAAATAAATAGAGAAAATATTATTTAATGTAATTTTTATTTCTTTTCTCAAAATAGCGATGTTCTTTCGTTTCCCTAGGGTTTTTTTTTTTAACATTCCTTCTAAAGATTATATTAATTTTTATTTCTTTTATTAGATAAATTGCTATTTGCTTTAGAGACTCATCTAATCATTTACTCAAGTTTCCCTCAACTTCTAGTCTTCTTCATAACTTTAACCTAATATGTAATTGGAAAAAAAAAATAGATAAAAGTTGCATAACAAACGAAACCAAATAATGAAGCATTAATAATAAGGGGGTTCGTATAATTCTAACCATATTTATTTCTGCCAACTATCACTATTTGAATGTAACCAGCCACCAACAATAATATTTGCTAATTAAAAATTAAAATGCTTTAATAATTAATTACGAACTTATTATATCCAGCATGCGCATTCATTGAATATTTGGATAACCTTAGGTTTTAGTCCACAGCTTTTATAATAAGTTTATTGCCAGTAGATTGACACGGTCGATCATAGCTTATACTCATATTAGTATTTATTTTTACGAATTTATTAAATTAAATTCTCATCTAATTTAATTTTGTTGCTCTTTAGACTATAATTAAGATGGACTCCACTTGTGGTGAAGTCATAACTTGCATCACTAATTAATCAAGAAGTCCAATAATTATTTATCTTTAACTCAATTTCTTATTTTCCTGATTAAAAAATAATTATGTTCAAAGTAGGAATCAAGGTGTCTTACTCCAAATGCCATTAAAGATAAAACTGTGTGCGCCTTTGTGTTGGGTGTTAGGTAAAGAAAAAGGATTTGACTATTTTCTAAAGTCATAACATCACCTTTTTTAATAGGATGTTAAATGAACAATTTAAACGGATTAAAATGAGTTAAATTAATTAACGTGAGTGATGAATTTGGATTAAAATGAGTGATAATTACTAGCTTTTTAATATATTTATTTATTTTCTTATAATTTACACAAGTACTTTAAAAATGAAATTCTTTATTATGATTGAATATAATATGTCAAACAAAAATTTTATAACTCAATATTAGATGAATTGAACTTGATGGATATTAATATAATAAACCATGGACTTTATCAAACTACTGTGCGTACTGGCACACTGGCCAAATGGAATTAATTAGAGAGTAAAAACAAATATAGACGTCCATTAAGACAGATAAATCAAATATGTCTTTACGATAATATACGCAAATTAATCTATGATGTATAATTGACGAATATTCACTAAAAAATCTATGTATATCCATAATTATAAGTAGAGTTAAGTTTGTTCGAGTAATAAAGGAAGAATATAGTTGTTTTATATTTATTACTTTAATGGACTGCTAATTGAATAAGATTAGAGATGGGCCGTGGACCAAGCCCAAATGCTGAAATAATTTGGACTTGGGCTGCATGTTGGTGGATGAGAAAAGAAATGATGATTATGATCATGAACAACATTTTCTTTACTCGTACTAGATTTTTTTTTTTTTTTTTTTTTTTTGAAAAAAATCACATATCTTATGTAGGAGAGATTTTTAGAATGAGTATCATGAAAAAATATTATCTTTTTATTCAAAGAAAACAATACCATATCTTTTATTTTTCATTCAAAGGAGAGAATGTGGGAAAATAAAAAGGGATAATTATAGTGTAAGGCAATTCGGCCAAATAATTTAAAGAAAAAAAAATTGCTCGTTGTATAAGCATGTATAGTTAGTGTATATTTTATGTATAGTCAAGTTATATTCAACTTTTGAGTGTTCATAATATATATTTAGTGTATAACTCATGTAGTAATCTACATTGTATATTTAGTGTATACTTTCTACGATTTTGGGCAAGCTATATTGTATAGTCATGTATATTTTTTATAATTTTGAACTATTTCTTATGTAAGTAAAAAGAGGGTTATATTTGTTGTAAATTAATTAGTTTATTTTATATATTTAAAATTATCCTAAATAAAAATCTAAGAAAAAAATTTTATGAAATGGATATCATGGGAAAATATTACTTCGTTGTTTGAAAGAACAAAACTATTGTGTCTTTTATAAGAAAATGTTAAAAATTCAAATTAAAAGACAAAAATTTATGAAATATTTATGGAATGAATGCCAAGGAACAGTATTAATTCCTTATACGAAGGGGAAAAATTATTTTCCATGCCTTTTAACTTTTACCTCATTTTTTTATTTTGACTGCTATGTTATGAAAAAGTGAAAATTCATGTCAGATTTTTGTTACAACTCCTCTTATTGCTTTGCTTTACTGCTTATTTATACTTGGTAATAAGGACAGCAACTTCTGATCGCTGTTTGTTTAAGCAGCTTTTAATTATTTTATTTATTTTTTTATTATTATATGGAGGTTAATAAAAAATATTTTATGGACTTTTAATTTAATCTTTTCAAGATAATTACGTATTGAAGTATGTGCTTCAATTATTTCATAATATTTTTTTAGCTATTTCAATTATAATTTTACAATAATTTTTGAAATATAGATAAAAAAATCTATTGGTGTTACATAAATCAAGACTAAAAAAATAATTTATATTGCAGCCTTCAGTGAGCCAACGAAAAATAATATGTGGGCTTTTTAATTTAATCCTTTCAGGGCAGTTGTGTATTGATATGTCTGCTTCAACAACTTTATAATATTTCATTAGTGGTTTCAATTATAATTTTACGATATCTTCTAAAGTATATAGGAAAAATCTATTGATGTCACATAAATCGTGACTAAAAAATAATTTATATTGCGACTTCAGATGAGCCAACAAAAAATTATTTGTGGGCTTTTTAATTTAATCTTTTCAAAGTAGTTGTGTATTGACGTGTCTGCTTCAACGACTTCATAATATTTCTTTAGCTACTTCAGTTATAATTTTACAATATCTTAAAAATATATAGGAAAAATCTATCGATGTTTCATAAATCGAAACTAAAAAGTAATTTATATTGGACTCGTGCTAGCACGGACCTTCACCACTAGTTTAGTGTTAATTTGGAAAGAAAATGGAATTTTTAGAAAACATGATTTGATACTCAATTGATTTAAATATAAATCAAATTCGCGAAATTGAACAGAGTCGCCACTTAATTTTAAGAAAAAATTAAGAAACCTAATTTTAAAACCTAACAGAAGAGTTTTAAAATTTTTGAGAGATAGGTAAGAGTTCAATTTTCATCTTGAGAAGAAATTAATCACTCAAAAAATAACCGCTAACTTGCGGTTGATTAACGATTTAAACTCATTTGACTAGCTTTTAAAGAATTTGACTAAGTTGGAAAGGATTGGCTAATTCTTAAAGAAATTGACTAATTTTAAAAGAATTTGACTAATTTTGAAAGTGATTGACTAAATTTGAAATGATTGACTAATTTTGAAAGAAATTAGCTAAGTTACAAAAAGTTGACTAGGTGTGCTAAATCTTGCCAAGTTTGAAAAAAAAAAAGATGACTAAGTTTGTTAAATGGACCAATACTTGAGCTATTTTTGCAAAAAAGGTTTTTACTAAAATAAATTATATTGTAAAAAGAAAGTGCTAACACTAAGAAAATCATTAAAATGAAATCAACATAAACGGAAGCATGTTGGGAAAATAATTAGATTATAAGAAAAATATAAATTAATGTTAGAGTTAGTAAATAAGTATATCATAAAAATACAATAAATGAAGTAATAACACAAGAATTAAACTATTGGGCTTGACAGACCCAAATTAATTAACCTGTCCTAATTTCTAAGTGTTGGCCTGCCAGCCCCTTCAATTTTTTGCTGCTACTACTGCAGCCTTGCTGAAAGATGGGCTTTTAGCCCATATCCTGTGTATATACCAAGTGTTTATGAATGTATATTCAGTATATATACACTGACTTTTCTGCGTCTAAGCTGTAAATCAGTCCCATGTCTTCGAAGCTGCTCCAAGATTGACTTGAGAAAGAAGTTGGGCCCAAATGGCCCATGACAAAATGCAAGGATGAGCCCAATGGGCTCACGGGGAATTCACATAAACGAACAAAAGAAAGAAAAGAATGAGTACCACACTTAATTTAAGGAAACGAGTTGTTAATGGAATGACAGAGCATGGGCAAAATCAAGGGAGTCGATAACATAAAAAAAAAAACAATGAAATAAGAAACCCAAAGCAGGAAACATGCATTACAGTGACTTACAATGTCATTTCATTTTCTAGCTTAAACAAATAACATTCAGATAAGCAAATCAAACCCCACTTAACTGTTAAACATTATAAACTGTTGTGGAGACAGAGGAACTATTACAAGAGTCCAGACGAGCCAAAAAAGAGGCATGAAGCTTGAACAAGTAAAAGTAAATCACTGAATTTGAAACAAATCCACACACAACTTATTGATACCAGCATTATGTAGACAACCAGCCACTGCTTTAGACCAAATTTGACTAAAACAGAGCCTGACAATGAGAATTCAGAGAGACATGTTTCTTAGGGCAACAAATACAGTGCAAAAGAGAGTTTGAAAATGAGATGGTATAAACTTAAAACAAAAAAGATAAAATGGGCGAGACTAAGGCTATGAGAGATCATGATATTTCAACCTTAACAAGAAACAGAGAGACATGACTACATGACTTGCCACAAAGAATGCACGCTTGAACTTAAACAAAATCCGAACTTTCCAAGCAACTAAACTTAGGCTCGCTTTTTGACAAATCAAGTTTCACATCATCCTATTAACTAACAGATCACTTCAAGGAGAGAATCCCGGACAATAAAGTTAATATATTTACTAATAAACAGAAACCAAGAGCACTGATGTGCTTGATCATAACAACTGAAGCATAACAAATTATGGGAGATCAAGCTGCGCATAACTCGAATAGATCCTTGAAAAATTCCATGAAAGATCACATTATACACAAGAATGAAAGAATCTATCTATATTTCAAACAAACAAACAAGCAACTAAGTAAACAGTAAAGAGCACTTGAATCACGGCTAGATGATAACAAATTTTAAATCACGCGCCACATGTAAAATTAGAGGAAACGGCAAGATGTATCCTAGGAAACCCATTAAGACTGAGCCAATTCAAATAATTGTAAACGAATCATTTCACCCAAATTGGCATGGACTTAACTCCTTAATAAACAAGAATACCTTCAAACAATGTTAAGCAAATACAATGAAAATGGATTGAGGAACACTGTGGCGAGATAAACATGAGAAACCTAGTCATTTTCATGTAGAATAAGCAATCTAGGCAATGTTAAATTCCCTTAAAGCACTGGAAAATGGTCAGCTGACATTGAGACTGATGGTATATCTTATTGAAAGCAAATATAACTAAAGAAAACTCAAAAACGGAAGAACAAAATGATAGCTTTAAATCTCGACAGACAAAAACTGGAACAGGGGAGTAAGGATGGGGGTTGGAACTAATCATGTTCTTAAAACGAATCATAGATATAACAAACCAGCCTTTCTACTTCTTAAAGCCAACTAAGGCTTAAGGTTATAATGAGAGACTGATGGGGGTTGAGAATGATTGGGAAAGTTTGTCGACAAAATAACAGAACAAAAGAAAACTAATAGTCATGCTATAAGCTATGGTTAGTCTTTTAGCAGTGAAAGCGCACCAAAAACTGTTATAAACTGTCAATAAGACTAAATAAAATGCCAAGCATTGATATCTTACAATCCATATGGAAACAAATAGCAGTCATATTTGATACCAACATACATAGATAGCTCGTAAAATGTAAACTCGACTAACAGAAATAAAGATGAAATAAAAACAATAGTCATGATACTGAAGCTTAAAACAGTAGATTCAGGGGAGAATGGATGTGAACTCATCCAAGAAAGCTTGGATTCACAAACCATCTGAGAATAGCTCAAACAAAACCCTATATCAGAAACTTGAACTCTCGAATTCAAAGAAATGGAAAATGAGGTAGCTTAAAACGTAACAAGACCCCGCAAGAAATCCCAGTGACTCCGTTAAATCAGAATGTACTCCAGGAATCGATTAAGACAACAAATGGGACACTAAATACTCTCAACTCAACAATCCAGGCAGAAACGAACAAAACGATTCCATTCATGACTACACCTACGTTCAAACAGAAAGCAAAATGGATAAGACGAGGAGTATTACCTGTATCTGAGCAGCAAACTGAGACGACGTCGAGCTTGAAGAAGAATTTCCACCACCAAAGAATTGCACCCTCGAACCTCCTTGCTTCCTTACTGAATCCTCCTAGCTTTTACGATCTCGAAAATGAATGATCTCTTCAAGAGTTTCTTAGAAATTTTAGGTTTCCTTTGGGTCAAGAAAGACTGTGAAATTTCAGGTTTTCTGGATGATTTTACGGCTGTAGCAATTGATTGAGGTTCTTAGGTTTTTTCAGAAATAAAAAACGGCTCCTTCAAATTGGGGAAAAGGGGATATATATATAGGGATTTTCTAGGGTTCCAAAATAGGGCGAAAATTGGGGTTATTTTGAATTTCAAATTCGAAATCTCCCCAAATTCTATCCTATTTTGAAATCCAGAATATCCCAAATGATTCCTTAATCCGTTGGGGAAGGGATAGGTGGACGACTCGATAGTGAGCAAGGACGACATGTATGAGGGATGATGACACGTATGTAGGAATTGGGAAGGGAATCGTTGAGGGGAGGATTTCACTTTGGTGTTTTCTTGGTTGCTAGCTGTTCTGTTCGTTGTTGATGAAGAAGAAAGCGGATGGAGAGACTGTAATACGTACGTTGAGGGAAAGGGAAGAGAGATGGGGAAATTGGGGGCGCGTGGCCCCCACGCACGTTCTGTGTATATATATTATATGAATGAAATGTATATAATAAGACTGAAAAACGGCCATTCATATAATAAGACTGAAAAATGGAAAATGGCCGGGTTAAGGGTAGGTTTTGGGCCAAAATTGGTCCAAAATTAGATTGGGTCCAAGAAAAGCTGAGAATTTTGGTTCAAGGTTGGAGTATTTAATTTAAAATTTGGCCATATCGATTGCAATTTTGACTAATTAAAGAAAATCAAATTGAATTTGATTGACTAGTTTGACTATACGACGAATTAATACAAATTAACTTAAGAGCTTTTGATATTATTAATTTGAAATAATCAAATTAATACGAAATAATACTTCTTCAAATAAATGATATTTATTATAAAAAATTTCGTATTTTGAAAGCTAATTATTTTAAATTGCCAAAATAAAAAGCTCCATAATTAATTCGTATTATGAAGGGTAAAAATTGGGTGTCAACATTTAGTATAAATAAATATATGTTTTCTTCCCTTCTCTTTTTTTTTTTTGGTTTAATTTTTATACGTTGACAAATTAAACCCTTTCCTCTTTGTCATATACCATCTTTGATTGATGAAATCCACTTCCTCTCAAGTTTAGGGGATGATATTTGGGATTATTTTGAATTGCATGTGATGCTTCGAAATAACATATTTTAATATAATTCCAATTTCTTATTTTCTCTTTTCCAATAATGGTCTCATGCGTTGGCAATGACTATATTGCAACTCATGCATGAAACTACGCAAAATTCACCTAAGAGATAAAACGATCATTGTGTAAAAGTAGATGTCTATGTTTATTTGATACTCAAGTTTATTGAGTCAAACATAACAAATTGTTTCTTTATGCGTTCAAATTACACCTTTTTTAAGAATTATAAAGCGATCGTTGTTCAAATATAAAATCTAAACAATGTTAAGATTAAATCTATGAAGAATATGGTTCAAATTTAATTACTAACTGCAAATGTTTAAATCAATAAAAAAAATGAAACTAGGATACAATAATCCCCATGAATTCATAACTTATAATATGACCTTATAATAATAATAATAATAATCTTTTCTACTGTGTTTAGGATGTAAGATCAGTAAGTTAAGCCTCATCTAAGTGGTTAGTCTCCTAAGCAGATGAATCTCACATCGTGATGTGGTCTGTCTATGGATATCACACTACTAACTCTTGATGATCCCAAATATTAGTCTATGAATGTCACAGTACTAACCCTTGATGATCCCAAATATTAGCGAGGGCTAAACCAGGAACAATCCAGTTAATTAGACAATGAGGTTAGTCATCAAATCTCTATTTTTCTAATTAAACAGAGATCATTCTACAACTTGTGATTTGTGAGTGAGTCTACTACTCATACTATTGGCTTGTAAAACTAAGGCTATTTTCCATGCCACTGAATATCATCTACGCCAACTATCTACAGCTTATGGATCAAATCACAACTCATAGACTACCTAGTCAAAGTCAATTTTCCCTACAAAAATCTGAAGTGCACCATTTTGCTTCCAAATTCTGTTTTCCTGCAACACAACAAAAATACAAATCTACTAAAACGTGCTAAAAAACGTACAAAAATTATAAGTATTAAGCATAAAAAATATCGTAAATCGACATCACATCATTTCTATCAAGTAATTTCGACATTTAATAATTTGGCTTTGCTGATATATATCATATATAATAATACTTGAAACAATAAGATATGATAATAGTGACATATTTGTAGTAGTCCATATCCACCAACTAAATTGAGGAACTTCAAAAGCGACTGCTGAGCACACTAGTAGTATTCAATTTCTAAACCAAATTTAATGTTGTCATCACCAGAACATGCATGTGGGATCCTTCAGTATTGCTGGTGTTATATTATATTTGATTATATTTTCTCTATTTTTTTCGAAGTTCGATACCTATTTTAAAATTTTAATTAATTTGCATTTAAATCATGTTATAACATCTATTTCAGAAGGAATTACTCTTTTTCAAGATTTTTTAAATTTTATTTTCAAAACTCAAATTAAATAATTTTAATTAAATTAAAAATGATGAAATTCTGTCCGTTCCATCAATATAGTGAGGCCAGCTCATGGAAGGCCATAGGCATAATAATAACTATTTATGATGCCTGTCTTTTGTCAAGGAAACAATATTTTATCAAGAAATTATTTTAATTAGAGATGATATTTAAATTAAGGGTGGTAATTAGAGTCGTGTTTGGACGTGTTAACAATAGGAAATATAAATAAATTGTGACATAATTAAATTAAACAGGCTGAGGCTACAATGGGCTGCAGGCCACTGTTTTTTTTTTTTTTTTAATCTGACGTAGAGAATATATACTAAAAGATTCTTTAATGCATCTTAATTATTCCTTATTTCTCTTAATTAATTTTTTAGTTCAACAAATCATATTTGCTCTTTCTTACTATTTCAACAATCATATACTCAATGTAATCTCAAGTTGGGTATAAGAAGATTAGTTGGGTGTGTATGCAACTACTCTACTTACTTTAAAATGATAAAAAAGTTATTTCTGATATCATCAATTCAAGCGAATAAAGAAATTAAATCTCAAGTATATATTCAAAATAAATACAAAGTGAAGAATCTATATTAAAAATAATGAAGAAGAAAATAAGAGTAACAACAAACAATATGATAATCATACTAAGGAGACAATAAAATCAAAGAATAAAATAATAAAAAAATAATTAAAATAATATTGAGACAAAAATTAGACAACTATGTACTACCAACTTTCTTTCTAATTGTCAACCTCTAAATATTCATAATTAGGGTCTTGTCTTCGATATAAGCGTTAGGTGTGCATGTCTTGCCTAATATCTTCTTCCTGATACTTTTTTGACCTGTATCTCTACCTCTCCTCAGTACCCACTATAGTCAACCTATATTTCATCTTTCATATATTCTTTAAAATTTAATTTCATTTCTTCAGTAAATTTTCATGAAAGAAAATCCTAATTCGTGTAATATAAAACATAATAATCTATCTCCATATCTCTCCTAATAAGATTGAGGAGCTAAACTTTTGTCCTACCACGAGCCACGAACCCACAATTAAATTAGAATTAATGAATTATATTCCAATTTAAGGACAAAAATATTTTTTTAACTTCAAACACGTGAAAGTTCTGCTTCAAATTAAAAATTGATCCATTATATTACACTAACTACGTACCAGATCATTGGCTACTAATAATATAATCTCTCCGGAGTTTTAAAAAATAAAATAAAAAATTAATTTTGTGATTTTAAATTAAAATTTTATTAAATATATCAAATTGTGGTCTCAAACATGATGCGTAAAAAATTAAAAAAAAGGAAAAATCATTCTTCTTTGAATAGGCTAAAAAGAAAAATACACGGTAGATATTTTTTTTAAAATTGAAGGGAGTAACTTATATGCATAGGTATGGTATTATTATCTTTCAATACTTGAAAAAAGTTTTCTTCATAGATGCACACCACACAAATTCATTTTGAATCCGAAAGTTTTTTTTCTTTTTTTAAAAAAAAAATAGGGGTAGGAAAGGGAAAATGAGAAGGGGATTACTAAGTTCCCCTTTGAATCTGAAAGTCTTTCTCAATATTAGTATAAATTAACATTTAATGGAGTAGAGTTGACAGAATGGATAATTTGTATGAGTACCTATTCAAATTACCATTTTAAATGAATTGGATATTAGTTCAAATTTTATCCTTAACTTGAGATCTTTATTTTAAAAAAAGGAATATAATTCTAAATTGAAAGGGAGTGTGTATATATTTTTATTTGTCAGCTTTATTAAAAAGAATGAATTAATTAAGCATGCAGCATATATAATTTTTCAACCCATCATTTGAGAGGGCTAAAGCAAAACCATATGTACCGGCCGGCGTTGTTATCTAAAATTGAAGTGTTTCTGTCTCCACATATTTGGACATCAACTCCTTCGTTTGCTCAAATATTTGTACTTTTTACCCCAAAAATCCATACTCTTTAATTTGTTTTTTTTTTCTTTTCCATTTAAAATTGCTGCACGTATTATTTCTTGTCCTCCTTTTCTTTTCCTATGGGGGACTGTGCATATAACGTAATTCATCTGTTTCGTTTTATGTGATATTCTTTTTTATTCATCTCAAAATAATATTATCTTATTAATTTTCTTTTTATCCTTAATAAAATGATTCTCAGGCACACAAATATTTAAGAATGATTTTAGACCATAAGTTTTTAAATATTTCTTTTTTTCTTAAATATCATGCCAAGTTGCCACATAAAATGAGACGGAAGGAGTATTTTTTTTTCTATGCTTTATTTTATTTGACATATTTTTTATGGTTAAAATATTCTTAAAAAGTTATAAATTACCTTGCTAATTAATTATTCGTAGGTGATAATTTTCTTTTAAAAAACAATTATTCATCATTAAATATGATTGCTAACGGATTTTACTATCTAGGAAAGTTTTCATCATTAATTCAATGTTATTTTATTTGTCCCTTCTCCCCCCCCCCCCCCCCTTTTTCACTTAAGGTAGTATTCAAAACTTGTAGTTGCACAATTAAGTATGAATTCATGTCGGATAAATACTATCCCTCTGTCCCATTTTAATGTGACACTTTTTTCTTTTGATCTGTCTTAAAGAATATCATCTTACTTTAATTAGAAATAATTTAGCCTTAAAGTTCCCTTTTTACCCTTAGTGAAATTATTCTCAGCCACACAAATATTTCAGAATGATTTTAAACTACAAGTTTCAAAAGTATTCATTTTTTTCTTAAAAATCCTGTCAAATCAAGGAGTGTCACATAAAATGGGACGGATGAAGTAAAAGAATAAAGCACCTATTGCTAAATACTTCACTTTTGTATTGGAATAATAATATCGATTAAGCGTGTAAAATTCCAATCATCCGATCAAATCCTATTATATTGGCACACATATATGCCTTTGTTCCTAGTGATATTTATGACATAATTACAGCTTGTTATAGCTTAGTGTAGTTCCAGGTATAAACGAAGTCAAAATTTTAAATTTTAAAAATATATAAAATTCTTAACAAATTATTTATTTATATAAATTTGAGAAAAATTATTAAATTTATCGAACCGAGGTATAGGCTCCTAAATACTGAAGCCTTGCCGGCCGACAAGGTCATATAGTTTTGCTATTTTGGCAATGGTAGATGGATTTTGTCTAGTGTATTTGTTTCACTTTCTTGGGAAGGAGATCATGGGCTATTGTCCACAAGTTTTGCTTAGCAAGCATGAATATTTTAGTGTTTTCACTTCTTGGGTTTGAGTAAAGGCCAGCCAAATACACCACATTCCAACTTGTGGCTTTGTGCTACGTAATTTAATCCATCCAAGAAAAGGATCATGGAGCTTTTGCTTTAATATTGTTTTATTTAGTAATATTATACTTCATTATATATCGCATTGGTTAGTATTTGTTATTTGTTTATGTCAAACATTTTTTAGCAATATATAATAATAATTTTAGTATTGTAATATCATAAGTTAAGTCTAGAAAAGTGATTTGTATACAATATAATCTTACTCCTATCTTGACTGATCAAATAAAGTAAAACATATAAAAAACAAGCATGGAAAAAAATTGTAATAGTTAAGCAATCATGCAAA
Organism: Solanum clarkiae; assembly: GCA_011800125.2. Classification (NCBI taxonomy): domain Eukaryota; kingdom Viridiplantae; phylum Streptophyta; class Magnoliopsida; order Solanales; family Solanaceae; genus Solanum; species Solanum clarkiae. Next base: position 2,170 of record JAABOM020000065.1, on the reverse strand, counting down.
AATAGAGGAACAAAGGAACAATGACAATATCATAAGAAAAGTAAACAAGTAATAACAAAATCAAACAATAAAATGGTAAGAAAATAGTAGTAACAATATTGATGAGAGAAATTAGATAGTGCTCGACTGCCTAGCTACTAATTAACTTTCTACCGTAATCTCGACACCCATATTCATCTTTGAGTGAAAAGGAAGACATATTTCCTTGAGTAATTTTTCAAAAAACATTTTAAAAGAAATTTTGGGTTCTAAAATTTTGTAATAAGTGAATGTTACATATTCAATATATATAGTTTTGAGTTATTTTATTTTAATAGTTTTATAAACCGTTGCTTGAATTCAATCTGAATGCGTGTTAAATAGTAATAAATACGTGTTTGGATATGTATTAGTCGATATTTGAAGAATTAATGATGATGACATCTACCTCAAGCATGTTTAAGACCAATATTCACGTCATTTCCAACAATGAAATTGTCAAAAAGAAAAAGTGAAAATTGGTAGTAATTCTTGATAATCATAGTAATTCTTTTGTTCACTTTTAGTTATCAAATTTTGATCTAATACATTTTTTAAAAAAATAACCATTGATGTAGTAAGTATATCATTTTACCCCTATTAATTGATGGAGTCTCATACATATTTACTCATTATATTTTTCAATAACATTAAGTCAGTCACAATAAATTAAGGGTATAATAGGAAAAGAAATTTTTTTCTTATCTTACTTTGTCAAAACAAATCAAAAATCAAATTATATATATATATTTTTTTGATAGCTAAAAATGAACTGTACTAATTATTCGTTGATTTTCTAACGATCGGTATGTGTAGAGGAGAAAATGACACAGTTGGCACTAAGATAAGTATAAATTAAACCACTACTGCAACATTTAATGATTGGTTTGTTCGATAAAACTAGATATTCCGCCTAATTCAATTAGTATCAACTAATTATTGCTCTATTTGAATTTAATTAAGAAATTAGTATCAACTAATTATTGCTCTATTTGAATTTAATTAAGAAATTTATAAAACCTTCAACAAAACTTAGTGGGGTTTGGCCGTAGGTTATAACTTTATTTTATCTTTATGTTGGATTTAAAAATAAAGTAATGTTTGATTATATTTTTTCAAAAATATTTGAATAACAAAACAAACTTTAAATTAATGAAAAATAAATGGCAACATAAATAAAAATAAGATATTTTATTGATGAATTTTGATTTATGCGATATGTTTTTCTCTTGATTATTCTCTTTGAATTTTCTTTGTGATTTGAGCATTCCTAATAATGCAGACTGATTTGAACCTCTTTGTGATGCATTTGATCATTGGATGCATGGCTTTGACATTAACAATATTTGATGCCTTGAATATTCTTATAAATATTTCAAAAGTTTGTGAGATTTCAAAATGCATCTCTTTAAAATAGCTGTGACTCTTTACATAGAATTTAACTAGCATTTAAATAAGAGTAGCCTTCAAAAATTTTAACAGAGATTTGATTCATGTTGTACCATCCCACAAAATTTTGAATATACTCACGTATTGTTTCTAAAATGAGTTGAAAAACATGCCATAAGGTGCTTTCCAAAATTGAAATCTAACTTCATACCATTAATTTCTAAATAAAGTAAAGAATTATTAATAAAAAAAATAAATCTCTTTTATTGCCAAACAGAAATTTGTTACTGACAATTAATCATACATAGAGAAAAGATCCATCCATACTTAGCTTACAAAAGAACATTGTCCATATGAAAAGGAATTGACAATTTTTCTTTCTATTTTTGAGTATTTAATAAATTAGGACTGAAATTTGAAACTACCAGCCGAAAATCCACCATCAACAAGAATGATCTGACCAGTAATATGTGAAGCAGCAGGAAGACAAAGGAATGCCACCAATGGAGATATCTCATCTGCCTCTGCTATTGGTTTCAGTGGTGTTCTACACATCAGTTCTGAATAATTCCCTATCAATGAAGGGTCAACATCCTCCTGCAATCGCTGATTCAGAATTTTAATTTTATAAATTATATATTTAAAAAAATTATATTAAATTTATAATAATAATAATAATAATAATAATAATAATAATAATAATAATAATAATAATAATTTTCTTACAAATATGTTACTCACTCCATTCATTTTATGTGTCATT
>JAABOM020000064.1:0-10379 GCA_011800125.2 Solanum clarkiae | reverse complement strand
ATATGTAAGATTATTAATGAAGTGGCTAAGAAAAATCTGTAGATTATAAGTGGTCATTTTTTCTTTGATTATATTCTTAAAATTATTTACCCTAGTTAGATTATATCATTAAGCAAAAATAGCAATTTTTTTTAAAAAAAATCCGGTGAGATGCATAGTGTTTAATTCTTGATTATTTTTACATTGAGCAATTTGATCTGGCATGTATATATAGAATGAAAAATTCATTTTTTGGATACAGAATTTTTTTAAAAATCCTTCATTCGCTTCTCTTTGATGGAAGTTTGATTTTTCATAGTGTATCCTAGGTTTTGTTGGATTCTTTTGGTGACGGAGAAGAGAGATAGCATCCAGACTGGCTAGCGATGAGGGAAAAAAAAATCTCAACGTATAGTTCTAATTTAAACACTATTAAAGTAATATTTTTAAAGATTCTGAGGAGCATAAATTTGAACTGTGTTTAATATAATTCCCATTATGTTGCCTTTCATATGTAAATGTTTAATAGAAACTTTTAGTGTACACTATACTTTTTTAAGTGCACACTTCATAAATATTTCACTAGTGAATTGTATTATGTAAAGATTATTAATATTGCACTAGTAAGTTGTCTCAAGACTCTTTTGTAGGGCCTTAAGTCCATTTTTTTTAGATCAATGCATGCAAAATTCAAGATATGGAATATAATCCCCCTTTAACCGTTATCGTCAAGGGTGTTCATACTTTTGAAATATGGGTGGGTGATTTTCATATAAAGGATGTTCAACAATTGACATATATATCATAAATATCTATATTTAACATATATATTCAAAAAAAAAATACGACGAAGGGTGTTCATCTGACCATCCTTGGGTGAGTGTACTTCTACCGCTGCTTTTATGGTTTTATATAGCTAATAAATGTGAAAAATGATGCAATGGAGAGTGTTTGACGGATCAGAAGGCGGAACGAACAAGAGATTTATTCATATATTTTGAGGTCTGAGATGTCACACGATTAATCATTTGTAATTAGACTTTCATGAAAATTCTCATAGAACCGAAAAATATCATATCATGAATACGTGTCTAATTGGTAGCCATTTAGTTCATGCGCAAGTTGTATTAGGGTTTGCTTATAATCAATGCCAAATTGGTTCAACTAAGTCATCGCTCATTGTTTTCGACTTGAACTATGTGTATATATATTCCAAAAATATATATATATATATATATATATATATAATAAGATCATTTTTTTTTTTGATTGTGTTACATATTTTTTTTATATAAGAATCATAAGATAAAGTAACAACATATCATTCTTCTGATAAAACAGAAAACAACTTGTTAATATGGACGTCAGCTACGGATAAAAGAGCCAATACAGTAGTCAAATTTCTCAAGTCATTGTCACTACAACCCTTGTTTTATTATCCTTGGTTTTTTAAGTTTTTCGGTTCGTATTCGATATCTGTATTGAATTTTTTGAATTTAAATTTGTATATTACAAGGCTTATTTTTTAGGGTGATTATTTAATGAGATGGGTGGAGTCCTTATAAAGATTAGATAATCCTCCTCTCTTTGAGCTAGCTTTTGGGGTGTGAGTTAAGCTCAAGACCTAAAAAAATCGAGCCTCATAAGTAGAAGGTACTAGATATGGCAAGAAAGGAACAAAAAGGACAAAAAAGAAGAACGACTAATAATGAAAAACAAGTGAAAGTATGTAAATACGATAAAAGTAAACAAATATATGACGAATAGTGACAACATTACGTTGGTGTTATTTTGTTCATATTTTGTTTTACAAGTTTTTCACTTCATGTTCGATATCCGTATTTGACTCAATTTTGTTTGGATTTGTATATTACAGGTGATGACATTTTCAATAGAATTTTTTTCATTTTCAAGGACTTTCGAATCGAAAACCTTTAATTAAAGTTATTGCCGAAATTTCAATCATCCCAGACATATCCTACGTTGGTGTTTTATTTATCCTTTATTTATTTTTTTTAAATTGTTGAGTTCATATTTGATATCTGTATTGGACCTAGTTGAATTAAATTTTATATATTACAGGGCTTATTTTTTAGAGTGACGATATTTTCAATAGAATTTTTTTCATTTTCAAATATTCTCGAAATTTTTTAATTAAAATAGATGAAAAAATCTTAATCATCCCCACTATAATCCACATCAGTATTGTTTCTATATCCACTATTTATACCTTAGCGATTTTGCTTTGTTCGACAGAAAAAATCAGCTAATTTTATTTATAATATTTCTATTTTCACTCTAGTGTTATTGGTTAGAACTCTACAAGTCACCAATTATGGACCATTTGAAGCACATTTCAAATTGGAACAAATATAGTTACGTCAAATCGAATAATTTAACCTTAATAGTTATAAATAAAAATAAAAATGCATATTCAGTGAGCCATAGTGTGTTTACGCAAGACATACATACATATATAAAGTGAAAAACTTGTTCAATTATTTACACCAAATTAATAAATGTCACATATGTTTACATAAAAATATTTTTTTCTCTTTTTTCGATATGAGAAGTGCAACAAGTGTTCCTTATCCGCAAACCAGCCAGCCTAGAGCCTCTCGTTTTTCTTAACCCGCCCTCTGTCATTGACATCACAAGTTTTTTTCGATATTTTTTTAAATCAATTAAAAAAAATTACCTTCAATTGACAACATAGTCATAATTTTTTTTAAAAAAAAGCCAATAACATTGTTTGGTTAGGAACAAACTATCGAGATTAATTATCATACGATAACTTATCTTATTACTATGGTGAAAATGATGGGCTGATAATTCAAGAACTATCTAATACATTTAACGAAACATATATTTTATACTGAGATTATTATATCTTATTATACATCACATCAAACAACTTTATAGTGTCCACAACTTCAAGCTAGTTATCTTATACAAAACTTTATTATCCATAATTTTTTTCAAAGAGTTCTATTTTTTGCATAATTTTTTTTGTATATATATCGTTTTTTTCTAGCCCACCAACCTAAAAATATATATCTAGTCTTAATTTTCTTGGATGCACTCGATGGACCCAAAGGAAAAGTAACAATTATGGGGTCAAGTGAGCGTAACAAGCGGCGGACAGGGCTTAGTGGGCAGGGAGGAAAAAAAAAAACGAATTGAGAATTTAAATTTTATGAATTACGATCAAACGATTTCAATTTATAGTAAGTATTTAGTAGATCTTTTATACATATGCAAGCCAAGACAAAAAGTTACTCGAATTCTGTGACATCGTATATTATATTTTAAATTCATCATGGTTGATACTTTCATGCAAATACAAACAAAGTCGGACTTTTAATTTGATGAGTTCGATGTTTATGATTTTTAGTATTGGATTCGATGAACTTTTGAAATAATGGTTCAGATTTAGTATTCGTTGAAATTTTTGCAGAAAAAAAGGATGTACTAATTAGAAGAAGAATTTTCGCATATAACTATTCAAAAATATTTTAACTATGCTCCATAGTTATAGTTTGGGTAATTGCATTTTGTAACTATAGTTATACCAGTGCTTGTATAATTCGCATTGTGTTTGTAAATATTTTATAATTTACTATACAGTTCATAGATTTTGTATAGTATTTGTGTATTTCGCTATACATTCATGCACATATTTATATGATTCGCTATACAATTTGCAGTGTTCGTATATTTTACTATACAATTTGATTCGCGTACAACTTCTGTATGACTGCGCACAACATTTGTATAAATCACGTGAATTATACAAAAATCAAACTGTAGTTACAGCTAGATGTTTGCCACGGGTCATAATTGATTCAAATTATAGCTATGTTAACTAATTAACTAGTATATGCTTGCTTATCTGCGTAATTTTTCCTAATTAGGATAATATCTACTCCTTCCTTTTCATTCTACTTATTTTCTAAAACAAAATTAAAAAAAAATTATTTTACTTATCAATATATATATATATAAGAAAATATTTGAGTATCTCGAGGTACAAGGATTAACCCATTAAGCTTCGGAGAAACTAATGTATCTTTGCACCCTATGATTATTCTTTTCTTGGGATAAGTTTTTGACATTTGACCTAAGTTAACCTAGATTCTTTTTCTCGTGAAGAATTATATTATTGTCCACAAGGAATATTAATGTGTTGGTCAATTCAAATTAATTATTTTATGCATTTGATTTGCCCATAATCACATGATTACGTTAAATTATTCTTGAACTATGTAAGATACGACAGTAAAGATTTATCTTTCGTTAAGTATTGGAGACAAATATAGTTTCTTTGTTATCAAAGTCGACTTGATTTGTCTTGCATCAATAGTTGTCAAATGTATCATCGTGGTTACAAAAATAGTCTGGATATGTCTTTATTGTAAGACCGTGGAAGCTTAGCACGCACTATATGACTTGTCTCGCAACTAAGTCGGTAATTCTTTTAAACAAAGGGCAATTCTGAATCTTCAATGCGTAGTTTCTTATTCTTCGATGTATAACACTATTTAATGTTTTATTTTGTTTTGTATTTTGTTATCATAATTTCATGTTGGTTTTTAAGTCAATATTGTATCGAAAATAATGACTATCCTCTCCACATAGATAATATTAAATTATGTATATCCTATCCTTCTCACACCTTACTCATGAGATAACAATATACGTAAGTTGGGAAAATCTAAATTTTTCTCCTAAATTCTTTCTTCTTCTTCTTTTGTTTTTTGAGTCCTCACTTGTTTCATCTTAGGTTGATGTATTGAAAACAAAAAATTGATGTAGAAACTATTTGAATAATACCTAAAGATACATAAAAATCAAAAGAAAAAAGAGTGAACAATATAATCAAATAAACATAGAACTATTATGATTATTTTTTGAGATTCATATATAAATTATTAGGTGTGTAAGTTCATATTTGAATTATCATAAATATTTATCGAAATATATCTCAACTATCAGATGTCCACTTTTCTTACCTGAAATATCATCGTTATTCAGATAGAAAAACTGAACAACTGATAGTTAAGATTTGTTTTGATAAACATTTCATGATAATTCAAGTAAAAAACCAACACATTTAATAAAAATTATCTCAAACATGCATGTGTTTGATTCTTAATTTTTATTTTTAAAAAAATATTTTTTTGGGGGTGGGGGGGGGTGAGTGGGTGGGTGGGGTTAAAATTAGGCCTACCAAGACGCCCTAAACATTATTGATGTGAACCCTGAATTAAATATTTGATGAGATACATATCCCTCAAATTACGCTGACAACACACATTGAGAAAGTAAAAACATGCTACAATGTACAATGGATGCTACATTGCCTTAATTTATTTTTTTTATCTTATTTTAAATTGATTTAAAAAATTAAAAAAGAAAGAAATATTTTCAAAATTATGATTTAAAATAAGTCATAAATATTTGTGTAATTATAATAAGACTAATTAAAAAGAATGTCATATAAATAAGGACTTACAAAGTTTACAAAGTTAGAATAAGTATAGGCTATTATTCCCTCTATCTCAATTTATCTGATTTACTTTTTTTTTAGTCAGTCTAAAAATAACGACATATTTTCATATTTAGTCAAGTCAAGTTACCTTGAAGTCAAATCAAGATGATATTTTAACCTTTTTAATTCATGAAAGAATATGAGCTAGAAATATGGTTGTGATTATACATTTATAATATCAATAGTAGTAGTACTAGCTACTTGATAAATAGGTTTCCATTTTGGTTTCTCCTAAACTTTTCTTTTTTTTTTTAAATATAGTTTTAGCTTCATATCATATACTATGATCTTCCATTCATTTATTATTGCTAGCTATAGGTTGAGTGTTAAAGTGAACATGTTATTTATTTTTATGTATATGGTGATGTGACTACCCTCAAGTCTTGTCACATGCACAATTTAATAAGATGTTGGATGTGCATATATCATGCCATTATATCACACAAAATAATAGAGTCATATTGTCTTGTAGATTGCTTTCTCCGTTTTAATTAATGTGACTGATTATGTAACAATCTATTTTAAGATGAGAAGTTTTATATCGACAAAAAATAGAAAAGATGTTGGGTATATAAGTAAATAGATCTTACCTACTAGTGAAGCGTTTCAGCAGACAATATCACTAGTAGGCTGGGCTGTTGCAGGTTCAATCAGACATTGAATTATAAAAAAGAAAGATTTCGATCAAATATTATTTTTGAACGAGCGATCAAACATGTATATTTGTTTTTGATAAGCCCAAAAAAAAAATTGTAATGGTCCAACTCATTAAACTTTGGGCCTTGAAGTTTTGATGTAGAATCTAAAGCACGGCCCAAGGCCCAAATTTCTTGGTTTTGAAATTAATCAGTGTTTGACCACTTTTCTAACTAATGATTTAAAATTAATCAGTGTTTAATCACTTCTGTAATAATGAAAAAAATGTCAGGAAAAACTCCTTGTTTTGAATTATCTTCACTAGTATCTTTAAAAGTGTGTCAAGTCAAACATCAGGAGTTTTTCTAAATTGGTATATCTGAAAAACTTTATGAAATTTTTCATGGAGTTCGAACTTTATTGATAATCCAATAACTTTTTTCAAATTCTTAATACGTTATTCACTTGTCAAAGTTCATGCGATTGAAATTGTCTCGTATTTTAGTTAGGAATATTTTGTTCAAGTGTTATTTTCTCTCATAACTAGTTCTTTGGTGATTTTAAAGTAAAGATATACAGATCTTTTGACTTTATACATGTTACGTGGTAAGGTGGAAATAAAAATTGTCATAATAGAAATGCGACATTGTTTTTTAAACAAATTAAAATAAAAGTATAATATTTTGTGGGTTCAAAAATTTAGTCTGATGTTATTTTGTTCCTCGTTATACTTTGATTGCATGAATAATGTAGCACATGCACCCTTAATCTTAATTAGAGGACTCAACCTTCAAAATGGATCACGCACGAATTTGAATTTAATCAAGTTATAACACAAATATCGAACACCTTATCGAGTTTGTGAACAATCTCGCTCACATATGGTCGTATATAAAATTAGTAATAAATATTATTTTTTTTAAAATCGCATAGTTTATGATAAAGAATATCATAATACCTATCCAATCGTCCAATATTGTTTCTTGTGACTTTTTAATGGGATGCTAATTAGTGGTTACTTTGAATTAATTGAACAAGATCAATTTCTAAATTCCAATCAAGGGTATGTGACATAGGTGAAGCATTTAAAAATACAAGAAATTTGTTTTTTTGTTAGCATAATATAATAATAATGTGAGCCATATGCTATAAAGCTTGATTTTGAGTAGGTATATTTAGACCAAAGACGGATCACCAATTTATTTATTATCAATTTTCTTTTTGATATTTAGTGTTTAGACTGGAACTCGGCTAAATCTGGATTCACAATTGTCATATTCATTTCAGGGAGTGACGACATTTCAATGAAAAATTTGAACTCGAAACTATTAATTAAGCATACTGAATGAATTTCAATTATTTCATCACGTTCTATATCGATCACTAGTTATATCATGGGACACTAGATTTTCAATAATTAGTATATAAAATAAAAATCATTATAAAGTACTTTTTAATGTTTAGACTTTTCTTTTTTAAGTAAAACAAGTGGAAAACAAGACAACCTACTTATAAGATGACCAAGCACGACAAATTAGATTAACATGATAATCAAATTAAATAAACCTTATAATTGAGACAATCCACTAAGCATCTAAATCTTGACTAATCCCTTTTTGTATCTTAACTAATCATCATGTAGTATTTAAAATTCACCAAATAAATTAATTTAAATTTATATTATAAATACTATATTTTATAAATTTAAAAATTTATTTTTAACGACTTCAAATAGCAATAACCGACTTATATTCGAAAGTTCAAATAGTGCATGCATGTGATGCAAAAGGCTAAAAGACGAAGTAGGTTTAATAGCTCATTGACTTGTTATGAAAACGCCATAAGTATTATATTATATTATTTTACGGCGATTATATAATATAATTTGTCAAAAATTACTGATTATATAATATATATTATTTATACATAAAACATATACTGAATAATTATTATGATACACATAAAAATTGAATATAGTTTATCTTAGCTCTGGCGGATCAAAGCGAGGCCACACAAAAGAAGGAAAGGTAGGCCAAGTCAAGCAGCAGGGCATGCTCAGTCTTATCCCATAGGAAATTACATTCGCTAATACTTAAAAAATAAATATAATTTGAATATATATAAAATATATATTGATCATATATTACTATATCGTGAATAATTATTTTTTAAAAAAAATAATAAAAAAAAATTTGGTAGTTGATATATATTTTTTAAAAAGAAAATGTGAAGACATAAATTAAACGGCTAGAGTAGTAGTAGTTTAATGTGCCTTGCTAAGAAAACAGAAGAAAAGTCTGTTTGGTATCAGATTTAGACAGCAGAAAAAATAAAATAAAAACAACGTTTGTGCAGACTTTATATTGGAAACATTAATGTCTTCAACTTTTAGCAGAAGATAATGATCCAGAATTTTTTTCAAAAAATAAAATAAAATACAATAATGACAACATACTCACTCAGTGAAATTTCATAAGTCGAGTTTGTGAAACGTAAAATATACGCAAAGTTTATCACTATCTTATAGAGATAGATAGATTGTTTCTGAAATACTCTCATTTTAAAAATATCATCCCCAAAAATAAAAAATGCTAGATATGGAACCAAACGACTAGAATGAAAATCAAGTGATAGTTTGTAAAGACAATAAAAGTAACAAACTGAATGACGGATAATAATTACACAAATATAGGAGGACACGACTACCTCTACTAACCTAGAATATCACAAGTCCGGATATCATCCTAACCCAACTAGTCATTTAGCCTTCCACTCAAATACGTGATCTCCACTCTTTTCTATCTAAGGTCATGTCTTGGATATTATGAAGTTGTGTCATATCCTGTCTAATCACCTTCCTTCAATACCTTTTCGATCTACCTCTATCCCTCTAAGTAACCCCTACTTTATTACTTTAAAATGAATCAATTAATAAATACTTTATTAATTAAATAGCAATTTATTTTAAATTATATCTAAAAATCAATAACCAACATGTTAAACTAGTAACAATGGGCACATGTTCCCATGTGAGTATATACCATTTTCTGAAACCATTTAACTAGCACAGTAAATTAATGACTAAATTAAGCAAATAGAATTAATTTAGTTATGGTCAAAATTAATTTAATTTATCATCAATTTGTGTTCTATCTATCTTGGATGAAGCTAAAGTTTCATTATTTTTTTACTTTAAGGTACGATGGAATAAAACAAAATGACTCTTTAAACTGTCTGCGCTTCTTTCAATTGTGAAGTAGCAGTTAGTCAATACAACTTTCGATGCTCATCATGGATCATTCGAAAATAATCACGCTATATTTTTAAATATAGGGATCAGACTACGTACATTCGAAATTAATCAATTTGTGATGGAGAAATTAATCATTGAGCTAATAGACAAAAACAGAACAAAATCATTGGGCTGGTTTTATTGTTTGTTGTCAGCATGCAATCTCAATACATAATTATGAACTAATCAAATCTTTAATTTAATTAATCAGACTTTTATTTATAGTGATATCCCCTTGATATATCTTAGCTCTTGTTTAATACACAATGATATATTTAGCTCATAATTGGAGGAGATCTTTGCTTACTATGGCTTGCATTAGAATACTATCATCGATGACAATTAGAATTTCACTAAAAGTTCAAAAATATAATAGATTTTTTAAATATAAAAATCCTACAATCAAGATTGTGTTAGAGGACGAAAGATGTTATCTAAATTCTTCGTTAATCAGAAAAAAGATGGTAAGAAGAATTTTCTTTCTTAGAATAGGAGAAGTAGAGTTTCAATGTAATAGACGTGATATATTTTAGATGGCTATCTTATGAACCTAATGAAATTTGAGAATATTATTGAAAAAATTAAAATTTAAATCAAAAGTGTCCAATATAAACACTGTATTATATATTTAAGTGAATAAATTATAATTTAAATATCTAAATTAAATTTGATCCTTTTTCTTCAATTTATTTTTTATTTGTTTTTTTTTTTCTCTGGCCGCCCAATTTTCTGACAAGTCCTAGTCAAAGGTTTTTGACTGAAATAATAGGCGAAAAAGGGGGAAATAAAAAAAAGAAAAAAAAGGACATGAATCTAGGTTTATTTAAAAATTAATGAAAGACAAATCCAGATCATGTTAATTAAAATTGATTGGTAATCTTTATAACAAAAAATAAGTGAAGTTTCAAAACAATTTAATTT
>JAABOM020000063.1:0-10293 GCA_011800125.2 Solanum clarkiae | reverse complement strand
TATATTGTATTAAAAATAATGTAAATATACATACAAAATAAGGTATAAAAAGTGATAAAGGGAAGGATACATTTGTCATTTTATAAATTTATCTTATGACAATTTGTCATAGAATTATTTTAGCATCCGTTAGAAGGGATAACTTATTCCGGGACTATTTATTAGTCCCGGGATAAATAATCCCTTCTAAGTCAACCAAACGGACATCTAAGGGGGGATAAAATTTTATCCCGAAATTATTTTTATTTATCTCTTACTCCAAACGACCCCTAACGGTTTTTGAAATTATATAATTGAGTTAATCATATAAAGAGTTAGAGGTCGATGATTGAGGTAGAAGATTAAGCATCGCATACTTTATGTTTTAGTGATAGTATTATTCTTATTTCTTTTCTATGTTAGTTGGTCAAGTTATCTAGATCACTATTCTCTTGAGGTAGTAGATCAAGCATTGCCTAGTTCACTTTTCGATATTCTTATGAATTTTTTGTTCCATTTTATATGATATTATTTGATTTCAAAAGAAAAATAAATTTTTTAAAATATATGGTTTAAAATTATTTATAAATATTTATGTGGTTGAAAATCATTTTTTTAAGTATAAAAAAGAAATTTCAAAGTTAAATTATTTTAATTTTAATAAAATGACTTTTTTTAAGAAACGAACTAGAAAAGAAAGATTGACATATAAAATGAGATAAAGGAAGAATTATTTTGTTGCTATCTCATTCTTTAACTTTAGTATTACCTTTTGTTTCTTTTGGTTTAGTTATCATCGCTAAATGTTCTTCTTCATTGCTTTCAATATGACTTGTTTGTTATTTTATTTGTTACATATTTAATTTTGTATTAATATTCTTAATAGGAGCTAAGAATCTATCAGAAATAATATTTATACCTTCACAAATATAAATTAGTATATATCATTGTACATAGGAAGAGAAAGAGACAAGTTTTAACTTTTAAAAAAAATGTCTCCTCTATAGTGTTAATATTTATAATTGCTTGTGTTAATTTTAATTTGCGTATTCTTACGTTAAATAACTTGAGTTCACACAAACACACACAAAAAAAAGTTTGAAGTATTGTGTCCATAGAACTTGTTGTGTGTTTCAATTATGAAGTTATTCTATTTTAATTCATGCAATATTTGTACGACGATGCATAGCCTATGATTAGGTTTTGTAATATTTTAAAGATGAATTTTTGCATATAGATATTTTAAATATCATAATCATGTCCTATAGGTAAAGTTTGGATAATTACATTTCGTAACTATAGTAATAACAATATTATATAATTCGTATAATATTTGTATACGTTTGTACAATTTGCAGTTTTGGTATAGTGTTTATATATTTTGCTATACAATTCGTGCACGGTGTTTGTATAATTCATTATACAATTCTCAGTATTTGCATATTTCGCTATACAATTTGATTCGCGCTCAACGTTTGTATAATCACACATAACGTTTGTATAAATCGAGTAAATTATACAAAACTCAAACTATAATTATAGCTAGACGTTTATCGCAAATCATAATTAATTCAAACTATAATTATATTATCTAATTAGTTAGTATATATTTACTTATACGCGTAATTTTTTCTATTTTAAATTTTAACATGTTAACATTAACAACTGCTTTTTTTTTCCTTCACTTTTTCCACTCACAAGATGTCCTTTTTTGACTTGAGATAATTCCTCTTCCGCCATCTACGCCAGACAAGTGCTTTTGGTTTCTTTTTCTTCATTAAAGGAAGGAACCTTCTTTCGTCGAAAAAAAACAACTATTTCTCCCGCGCAGGAATGTCAAACGGACGGGTTAAATTGAATATAATAGAAAAAATATTTTATCGATTTATGTATATAATAATATAGATAGAAATTGGTTAATTGATGTAGTTATACTACATAACGTCAAGTGAGAATACAAGCTAAATATTAAAATTAAGAAATATTGTTTGTTCATGAAATTTGATCAATTGTTTTATGTTAGTTTTTGTGGATTGAAATTTCACTCACTCACAAAATTTTAAAAAGAAGTTTTTAAGTAAAATGTATGTCCGAAAATAATTTTTAATCTTTTCTTTTTTTAAGTTTCAACTGAATCTATGCTAAACGTGAATTTTATCTCAAGATGAATGAATGTTCTATGTGGTACGCTTTTCAAATTTTGAACCTTCCTTCTCGTTGGATTTCATCGAAAGAACTTTTATTTCCTATATCATTAGGAGTCGTTTGGTTGGGAGTATGTTATTTTAGGATTAACTTCAGGATAGCTATTTCGAGATAAGTTATCTGACTATGTATATGGGATAATTTATTTCATCATGAAGGTATAAATGGTGGAATAAATAATTTTATGACTATCTAATACCTCCAACCAAACGCAAGTTAAAATAATCTTATATTTTATCCTGAAATTATTATATCTAATACCTCACACCGAACGAATCTAGTCATGTCACCATTTAATTTCATTGATATTTTGGTATCACTATCAACTATTTATAACTTCTTGTAAATTTTTGGTTGATATTGCAAAGCAAACCATAGTACTCTATGGTAGGTACACTTTTAACTTGTGCCTTTGATGCATTTCTTTGGTTGTAGAAAAATATTTAGTTCTCACTTGCAATTATCATTGCTCTAGGTCATTTGCTGAGTAGAAGTACCTTTTTTATTTTAGGATCGGGCTTTTAGTGATACGCATAAAATCATTTTACTCTTACTTAAAATCTTCGAGTTTAAGCAATGTAAATAAATGAAAATCTTAATAGAAAGAGTTTGTTCTTTTTAATAAATTATGTATGACAAGAATCTGAATTAATCAAGACTCTAAAATGAATATCGAATAAAGTAAAAAAGGAAACAAAAAGAGCAGGTATCCTCCTAGCTAGAGATCATACTTCTATTTAATTAAAAGAATGTCCAAAACATAATTTCTTTTAAATCTTGGATGCTGATGATGAGATTTGATATCAATGTATTTGCCTTATACGGCTCTAAAATTATATCAAACTTGTGATCACTTCATTGAAAAATACATTTTGATCTATCTAATTATGTCTCTCATACTCGCTATAATTCTACGTTCAAAAGTGATTAATTTCACACATGATCACTCAAAAATTTATTTAGTATATAATAGTAAAGTGATAAAACCATTTCTTTTGTTTTTCTACCAAAGTAACTTACATTCGCTATTCTCTAAACGAGCACAAAAATAAATCTCGCCTCAGTTGATATCCCACCAAACCTTGCAACAAAAAAAATATCCATACTAAATAGATCTCGTGCAACAAGCTCGATTGAAAAAATCTGCAAAGAATTTTAAATTTGAGACTTCTTCATTTGAAAGACACACGATCAAACTCAGCCATCAATAACACTACAATAGATATAATAGTAACATCCCAAAGCTTTCTTTTTATCACATTAAAGTAATTAAATTTAATTAATCCATAACTTTATATTACTATTATATTTATATATAACACAGTAACGTTGCAGATTTCTTCTCTAATTTTAGTGGTTTGCATGTGACTACCTATACTAAAATAATTGTCAAGTACTCTTTCAAATCATATGATTCCTTCGAAAAGTTTTCTATGCCCCCCATGAGATATTGTAGGTAGCTTGTTATAAATTTTTTAGATACATTGTCCAAAGTATAAATGATAAATATTGGGCGAGTCGAGTTTGATTTGAATAAATAAAATCAGATTAAATCAATAAATAAGTCGAGTTGCAACTCAATATATGATAGGTCATTTCACATTTGATTCCTTGAACTAATTAAACAAATCAATGATAATTCAATCTAATGTTTGATATTTATATTAGAATTCAATTAAATTCTGATTTGCGTATTGTAGTCATCCCTATTCCCAATAGAATTATTTTCATTCCTAACAGCTTAAATTTAAAAACTTTAATTGGAATGACGCAATTTTAATCATTCTACTACAACTCATGTCGACAGATTTTGAACAAAATTACTAAAAAAATGAATTGATTTTTTCATCTATTTTCCAAAAGCATTTCTTTGGTGTGTTACAGCCAAGAGGAAGAACCAACTACTCCTCCACTGTGTCAGAAAATATTATCATATGTATATATATGATTAAATTGTTTAATCTTTCGGTCAAAAATTCATGAAAAATAATTTGAAAGTTGTTCATAAATTATTTATTTTTTCCTTGGTTTAACATAGTAATTTTATAAAAGAATGTTCCAAACTTCCAATCATACCCAATCATTTGATTCCTCTATAGTATCAAACATGATTTTTCAAAATTTTATTGCTAAACTTAGCTGGCTATACTTTTCTTTCATCTTTTTGGCTGATTTTTTTAGTATTTTACCTTTAGTGTTCTTTTCTTGATTTTTAAAATTTTTATGAAAATAATCAATATTATATCCATATATATGCATATTTGTTGGTAAGGGCACAATATTTCTTAAATTTTTGAAAATAATACAATTATTATCCCCCCCCCCCCCAAAAAAAAAAAAATTGATGGTAATAGCATAACATGTTATGTGCAAATTAAGTACATGCCATGAATTTGAATCTCATCACAGATACAATCTTCGCACTCAAATAAATAAGATGATAAAAGATCGATTTATCATTCATCAATTTTTAAACAGTGAATATTAAATGCGTATTACAGATTCATATTTTACCATAAATTATAGTCTAAGTAAAAAATGATATAAAGTGACGAGTCTATATATCATTTATCAATTTTCAAATTGATTGAGTACTTAAGCAAATGTTATAGGCTCGACTATTATTCATCAATTTCTACTTGTGTCATGAGTTTGAATCCTATCAACGACAAAGACTGGCACTTAAGCGAATAAAGATAGAGGGACAAATCTATTATACATCGATTTTCATGTATGTATAATCGGTCCTCGGGTGTTTCTTGAGTACTTAAGCAAATGTTATAGGCTAGACTTTTATTTATCAATTTCTGAATTGTGTCATGAGTTTAAATCCTATCAACGACAAAGGTTGTCACTTAAGCGGAGAAAAACTGAGAAACAAATCTATTATTCATCGATTTTCATACATGTATAATTGGTCTTCTGGTATTTCTTGATTATAAAAATATTTAATATTATCATGACTAAACTATTTGGTGATGGATTTAGGTCTTTAATAATTTAAGATTGACAAAGGAATATGGGCCTATATCCTCTCAACTCTTTGCAACTTCCACATGCCTTCAACAACTTTAGAATATTATGGGAATAATTCTAAGATGATTACATATGTCTCAAAAAATAAAAAAGAAAAGATTGTATATGTGTCAAAAATTAAAACTAATTAAATGAAATGGGAATATTGTCCAAGTCCAATGAATGGAAATATAATTATATGATAATAATTAGACAAATATTAATCCATATTGTTCTACTATAATTTTGTAATATACTATATGGTTTCATACTTCTTTCAAGAATCAAGTATTAAATTTAACTTTGAACAAATCTAGAACAAGTAAAACAACTCCCCCAAGTATTCTTTTTTTTTTTAAAAAAAATTCATGTTGGGGGTGGGGTATATTAAAAAATTAAAGAAGGATTTCTTTTGAAGAAAATATTTTATCTACCTAAAAGGAAGATATAGCTGTTTAATGAAGAGTAAAGTACATCATATTATGATTATAATAACAATATATTCAATTTATAATTTTATAATTGAAGTTTAGAAAGAATAACGTATACACAAATTTTACTCTTATCTCGAAATATGAATAAATTATTTTTGATAGATCCTCGACTCAGAAAAAACATAACAAATTAAAGCAGTTCAAAAAAAAATAACAGAACATGAAGATGCCACAATATAATATGAAAAGCGACATGATAAAACGTTGTGAAAAAAAAAACAATATTTGCAAAATAATGAACCATACATTATTTTTTAATATTTTATATATTTTAATTGAATATAGCATGGTATTGCATACTTTATTTTTAAAAGACAATTGAATATTGTGTATATTTTAATTGAATATAATTACATTTTTCATTTCTCAACTTATTATTTTATAAAAGAAAAAGAAATGTCAACTTGCCAACTTAGAACAATTTGGAGGCACAATTAAGCTAATTGTCTTTTGGGTTATTCCTTAATTTGTTGTCAAGTATAATTATGAACTAAAGTTAATTGTCCAACTTCTATTATTAAAGTTAATTAACTCAAAAATTTACAAAAATATTGAGGCACAACAAACCCAAATTTCATATTTCCAAAAAACATTTCACATCATTGTTTTGGCCAAAAATATCGATTTTACCTAACAACATCACCTCACACTATTAGAAAACTACTAACGTTCAATAAATGTAATGTCGGTGAGAAATTTTCATTCAAAAATATTATTGAAATATCAAATTTTTATAAATTTCATCAAAATTTAACGTTATTTCGATAATAACAAGACAGACAGAAATAATATGTTCAGAAGGGGAAAACAAAGTGGGAGCCAAAGAATCATATGGAAATTGCTTGTGAAAAATGGGTCCCAAAATTTTGTGGCAAAAAATAAAAACTTTTGGAATTGAAAGGCTGTCTGCCGACGAAAATAGGACCAAGAATATCGTGAAATAAGTTAACACCGCAAATATAAAGGCTCCTCTATGTATATTTTATCCTCTTTATCAGATATCACTTGTTAGATTTTATTTCAGAAATAGTTTTCTATCTCTACGAGGTGGTGGTAAAGTCTACATATATTTTATTTTCCTCAAACCCCACTTGTTAGATTCCACTAGATATATTATTGTTGTTGGTGGTGAAAGTGTTTGAGTCAGTTGACATAGTATTATGTACTAATATCTCGATTAATTTCATGTCATATTTGTTATCTCGCATTTGTGTGTGTTGAATTTGAATCGAAAAATTCATGATTGTCGATTTATTTAATTGATAACTAGGTCGTACTCCTGAATTCCTCTGTGTTGTTTTTATTCACCTTCAATGTTTCTATTAATTGTATGGAATTTATTGTTATCATCAAGGTACTAAGGAGACACATGTCATATATTTATTAGCTAACGTCGTACAATTCTTTTGTCTTTTTTTTTTTTCGTTTGAATTTCTATAATTCCTAGAGGATTTTTTATAGTAAAATTTGCTTTTAAAATATAATAAATTCAAGTATATATAAATGTGTAAATTTTTTGACAAGAAAAGTTCATAGATTAACTATGATCATGTACACAACAACAACAACATTACCTCAATGCCTCAAAGGCTTCCGCTCATTGCAGAGTAAGAGGGGTCGGATGTAAGCAGCATAACCCTTATGTTTAAAAACATAGCGCGACTGTTTTCGGATGACCCATGATTAGCGTCGAAAGTTGGATTGACTAACTGCTATTTCACAATTGAAAGAAGCGCAGACAGCTTAAAGAGTCATTTTGCTTTATTCCATCATACTCAAAACCAAAAAATAATAGTTGTTTAAACTATCTGCGCTTTTTTTCATTTGTGAAGTAGCAGTTAGTCAATGCAACTTTCGACGCTTCTCATGGATCATCTGGAAACAACCGCTTTATGTTTTTAAACATAGGGATTAGGTTGCGTACATCCGACCCCCCCTCACCCCGCAATGAGCGGGAGCCTTTTGAGGCACTGGGGTATATTGTTGTTGTTGTAATATAAAATATCGAGTTTGAATAAATATTTTGAATAACTTGCTTTTATTGCGTGAAGCTCCTTCCTTTTTCACCTGTGTCTTTTTTTTTCCCAAAAAAAAAAAGAAAAAGCAAGTTTTTTTTCTTTTACTTTTTAGATATTTCTTTCTGTGGCTGGTTTTTATTTATTTCCCACCCAACAGTTTTAAATTAATTGTCTCCATCTTTACATCAACCAAACAGTTCCAAAAAAAAAAAACACCAAACAGTCTACTTTTGTTCTGGCATTATACTTATCTTGAACTTTGACCTGGAATAAAAAAATATAATAAAAAGATATAATAATTTTATTTATGTCGTTATCAGAAATGAATTCAAAATTTAAAGACGTTGATATAATTAAAAATATTTGTGATACTTTTCTCCTCGAGCATAGTAGACTTGATCAATTGCTTCGATCAGATTTTGTGTATTTTGATTTCCAAATAAAATTATATTCATCTTTGAAATTATATATATAAATTATTTTGACTTTATATGTATAATATAATTTTTTGAGAATGAGGTTTTAATAAATTCTTTTGATAATTTTGACCCCATAAAGAATTTTCAATAATCCTTTTTTTTAAAAAAAAAAACGCTTGATTATTGATTACGGCGGAAAAATAAAAAATTTCATGCTGCATGAGTCATTTATACACAGCTGGAAATGCCAGCTGTCATTTTTATCTTGACTGCCAGCGTGGCATATTGGATATTGACTTGGACTTCCCTTGATAATGTGTCTCGATACACGCTCTTTGTCAATTTATATCGTTATCGGTAGCAATTTCTTTCGAATTAATTTTCATAAGATCTTTGGGGTTGTTATTTAAAAAGTTTGATAATATAGATATGTATTAGGCATTTCGAGATAGTTATAGTCTTAGATTTCGAGATAGTTATATCTGAGATTTCGAAGATAACTTTTTTTAAAAAAAATAAATAATAAATCGTAATTATTCTTTAGGTATATACTATGTAAATTCACTTATGTGATTGATTGTGCCTACCCTAACTACTTCATACCTTACTCTATTAAGTATTCAAGTATAATAGCTAGTAAACCAAATCCCTTTCTTTCTACTCTACGATAAGCGGATCGTAAAAGCATGGAGGATGGTATCTATTTTTGACTTATGGAAAGCAAATGTAAAAAGAACTAAAGTTTTCTTTATTATTGCAATATGTCATTCAATAGAAATGCGATGCTCTCAACAAGTTCAATCCTCTAAGGCTAATATAAATAAATCAAAATTTTGATCCGAGATTTGCCAGTTTCAATTCTCGCCTACTAAACAGTTGCACCATCAAATATGCATATAGGGAGAGATAACGAGCTTAACTGAGAAGACATTAGTAGGAGGTCGATATTTATTTCTGACCTTTCTTATAAAATATCATCAGCTGCATCAAAAAATCAAAAAATCATGTCAATAATAAAGTTTTAACATCAAAGGAGTAGATTTTATGTATCCAATTCGTTCGAGAGAAAAAGATTATAAGAGACAAATATCGCAACAAATTTCTCAATTTTAAAAATAATTTTGAACAACAAGTTTTGTTTCTATATTTAATCTAATTATATCATATAAACTGGAACAGATAGAGTATGTTTTATTTATTTATTTTTTAAATATGGTAGGCCCATTTGCTCCCAGCGATCCAGCTGTACAAGACGCGTCACATGTGGGTCCAACATAAACTTTATTTTGCATAAATAAATATAATAATTTCTTTTTTTGTATTTATTATAAACAAAAATTTCCACATACTTATCCATGCATTTGCAACTTGCAAAATACATAAATTTTATAATAATCTTTTGAAGTTAAAACAAACAATAATTAAAGTGGGACGACGGAATATGTGTGTATCACATAATAATAAGGTAGTTATAACTTTCATCTGCAAATATACAGAAATATTTTTGAGTCAAAGTTCAAAATTAAATAATGTGATCTACTCCTGTTTGAAATATTCAAACTTATTCAAATTATAAATAATCTTTAAAATTTATCATTTATTCTTAATAAAAGTAAATGATATGTAACAATATAGACATCTAAAATTTATTTTAGATCATAAATTAAAAAAAATTATTTTCTTTACTTAATACAATGTTACATAAATTAGAACAAAAAATTGCAATAATTTTCAGTAGCTCATATGAACTTCACACCCAAATTTAGGGATGAATTTAATTTGCACTCGATATTAATTTTAATTTAATTTGTTTTTGTTAAAAAATATTTATTAATTAAAAATATAAATAATAAAATATTAAACTTTAAAAGTCATAAATTATAAATTTTGATTCCATTGATCTAAACCAAACAAACAATATGAGGGATCATGTGCACCTACGACATGAATTGGGCAAGATGAGATTCCAGTGGAATTTTGGAAGAACTTGGGCAAGGATGGAATAGAGTGGCTGACTAGACTGTTCAATGTTATTAGGGTGACTTTCAAGATGCCGGATGAATGGAGGAGAAGTACAATGGTTCCTCTATACAAGAATAAGGGAGATATTCAAAATTGCAATAATTATAGGGGTATCAAGTTGTTAAGTCACACTATGAAGGT
>JAABOM020000059.1:3566-14381 GCA_011800125.2 Solanum clarkiae | reverse complement strand
GAGATATTCTTAAAATTGTCGAGAAACTGAAAGAGGAAAGGAAAGCAGAGTTGCAAGATAGAAGAGGTGGAGGTGGCTGGTAAATGCACATGGTCATAGTTCATCTTTTGGCCTTTTTGTTCAAGAGGTTATAGTTGGTAATGTTATGATACTTTTTGGTAATATTATGATATCCTTTCTTCATTTACTATAAAAACATTTTACTTGTGTTTTACATAGTAGAGTTGGAGTTCATATTACAACTAAATGCAGCTTTGTGAGATTTCTTCTTCCATGTTTGGTAGTTTTGACCACTTGAATGCATCTACTTGTTGAGATGACAGCCTAAACTTTTCTCATAAGGGATAACAGGCAGGGTGGGTGAATTGAGTTTTAAGCTTGTTTAGGCCAGCAAAATGTATATGGTAATGTTTAGGCTGATGACAGCCTAAGTTTAAGCTTTAGCTATTCCTCAATCAGTTTGGAACAACTAATATCTTATAGCTATTAATCACACTATCTTATAGCTATTAATCACACTTGTTCTTCAATTACATATATTTAAACATATTGGAAAAGTAGATAAAATATGAACATACACTTCACAAAAAATTATATAAAATATGAGTGGGTCGAATATTTTACACAACTTAGTTCAGTGTCGGAATTATATTAAAGTTCTAATGTTTGCTTAGAAGGCAAGATTCATTGTCTTGAAATAGCCTAAACGTCCACTTGATCAAAAATTAAAAACTTATCTATCATTTTTGCTTATAAGACAACTTCTAGTTAATTAAGCAGGTTCACTATTTTAAATTGTCTTGTTTTATGGAAAAAAATCACAACACATTTCTGATGAGGAACATACCTAAATTTTAAGTAGAATTTTATGAAGCACACTTAGACCAGATTCGCTTTTCATTATTATAAAACTTAACTTAGTATAATATAACACAAAAAACTATTTCTTGGCTATTGAAAGCTTTACTATTGACAATTGCAATACTTAATTGCAATACTTAAAATTATTTCAATTGTAATACATAAAACTATTTCTTGGCTGTTGAATTACCATTAACAATTGAAACTGCAAAATTACAAATTTGTTAATGAAACTGCAAAATTACAAATATGAGAAGCCAAAGCCAAACTTGTGGTCCATAGAACAAAAAAAATGAAATACTACATGAAATTTAAATGGTTTTATAAAGTATAAAAAATGTGACTAATTAAAATTAGTAAAAATAAAAATTATTTTGTTAGAACTCATGCGATAATAATAAAGAACACAAACAAACAACTAAACAACTAATTATCATTAGTCATACCCAATGAAATTCCACAAGTGAGGTCTGAAGAGGGTGAACACAAACAAACAACAACAAACAACAACATACCCAGTGAAATCCCACAAGTGGGATCTGAGGAGAGTAGAATATACATAGACCTTATCACCACTTCATAGAAGTAGAGAGGCTATTTCTTGGGAAACAAAAGTAAAAGTGAAATCCCACAAGTGAGATCTGAGGAGGGTAGAATATACGCAGACCTTACCACCACTTCATAAAAGTAGCATTTCTTGGGAAACAAAAGTAAAAGAAAGGGAACAACAAAAAAACACCACTTCATAAAAGTGGCATTTCTTGGGAAACAAAAGTAAAAGAAAGGGAACAACAAAAAAACAACTAATAGCAACAGCACATGACAATACGTAAATCTGATACAATTAACACATAAACAATAAATAATGACAACACATGTTATATTTATAACATAATTACAAGATCTAAATCTAAAAATATAGAACACAAAATACTAAAATTAAATACTAAACTTATAAAACAAATAGAGAAAATGAAATTCTAAACCACATGAAAATTTTGATAATCATAAATAAAATTAAATAAAAATCAATACAATTTCATCCGATGAATAATTTATCGAAAATAATTTCTCCATCACATACAATTACGATTAAAGTCTATAGACATCTCACTCTTTTCACATACATCAATTTGGTGAGATCTGCAGTAAAATCTCAAACAGACATATATCATCATGAACACCTTTTAATTCTCTGCAAAATCCATGCATCTATAGAGATGCCAAGTCTGTAAAAAAAATCATATAAAATTATAGAATTAAAAGTAACATAAATAGATCTACAAATTAAAAGTACACACACCATGCATCACAAAATTTTGGAACGATATAATAACATACTCAGTGTAGTCTCAGAGTGGGATCTGAAACGATAGGATACATACAGATCTTATCCTTAAAAAGGAAGACTATTTCCGAAAGATCATCAACTAAATCCAATTCAATTGTAGTAACTAATAATTCTCTTGACCCTATCTATATCTTCCCACAGCTTTATTGAACTGCAACCATATGATTCAGTTTTCACAATTGTAATTAGATGCAGTTCAAGAAAGCTGTGGAAAAGTACAAGAAGGGCCATTTTTGCAAAGGAAAAATTAACCCTAATTGGGAAAAAATGAGGGAAGAAATTGGAAGGTTTTTTAATAAATAAATAAATAAATAAATAAATAAATATTGTGTATTATGAATGGAAGAAGTGAAGCAAGAAGAGTATTTATAGGGAGGAATTGAATTGCATTTAAACCGCACCAATCCCAAGAAGAATATTTGGACTCTTCTCTGATCACAATCCCACTTTTTCAACCTATTAAAAAGCCTATTTTTTTTCCATCCCATTTATAATACATTTTTCTCAAATAATTGAATTGTTATTATTATATCTGTCTCATTTTATGTAACATTACATAAAAAAAAATTGAAACTTGTATTCTAAAATTATTCATAGATCTTTATGTCGTTGAAAATCATTTCATTAAGGGTAAAAGAGGAATATTAAAGTTAATTGTTTCTAATTCTAGTATAATGACATTTTTGGGGGTCGTACTAAAAAGGAAAGTATTTCACGTAAAATGGGATGGAGGAGTTGTATTTTTTTATGGAAATTAGTTCAGAATTTAATTTTATGAATTTTAATCTTTAAGGGTGTATTTGGTTGGAAGAGAATATATTTTCTTGAAAAAGAAGTGAGTTTCTTATTTATTTTTAGTATTTGGTAAGTAAAAAATTGATTATTTCTTTCTGGCGAGCGGCATATGCTTGTCGCCTGGTAAAGCAATTATTGTAGCTTATCCTTAAACGTTTATATATTAGCTAGTAAAATTTTATGGGAGTAGAATGGGTGGGCGTGGGCGTGGGTCGTGGGGGTGGTTGGGATGGGATGGTCAATGCGTGAGGATTACGAGTGCTAGGTGGATTAGAAGAAGATAATGAACTCAAATGTCACTCATGAAGTTTGTTTTTCTTACTTAAAGTGGTCATTTTCTCATTTTTATTAAGGGACTTCCTCTCTCAAATATTTCAAAAAGTTTTATCCAATCAAATATGAAAAAATTTAAAAATTATAATTTAATTTATATTTTTAACCCCTCTTTAGGAACTCCCAACTCTCTGCTTTCCTGATACTCGAACTCATAACCTTTAGATTAAAAATGGGGGATGCTTACCATTCGAACAACTCCCTCTTGTCAAGCTAAACATATATCTTGTACCTTATGCTGAAGGCCTAAACGTAATTGTTTGATTGATCTGTCCACCTATATTTTCAACATAATTTATTTGATACTCTTTCCTTGTTAATCAATGATATTTTTCAATATTTAGTAATAATTTTACTTTAAACTTCTTATTTCACTATTAAAAATATGAGCAATTCAATACAAAAAGCGTCCCAATTTAGGGTCCTCACTTGCCATTTGTGAAATAATTTATGACCATAAAATATCTATCTTATTTTAGACCACAACCACAAATATCAAAAATATTTCTTTCATTCTTTGAGGGGATTTGGTCAATCACTTTATTTGAATTTTTAATTGTTGAAGTTATGTTTGGCTGTATTTCTTTTATAAACAATATTCAGATATGAATGTACTTTTTCTAAATATGATTTATACCCTTACTTCCACCATCAAATTTTTAATACTTAGTAAAGTCACCCAATTTGACGAATTTACTTTATATATACAATCAAATACGCTATAAAAGAGTAATACATCAAAATAAATAACCATATGACGTGATCATCGATTAGATTTTAAATAATCATATGATGTGATCATCGATTAGATTTCATATACGAATTATTGTATACTATTATATATGTTTTTATTTTATTTGAATTTTTAGAGATGAAGATAAAGATATGTTTGATCATAATTTATGAATAATATTTAGTTGGTTGAGTTAGATTTTTCCTAATGAACATGAAATATGACCTAAATATAAAATCTAATCCAAATTGGCTTGTTTATATAAAATAAAACATTAATTTAAAACTTGGAAGAAGAAAATATAGTAATAGTGATGATAAGATTATTGGTGTTTTTAAATACAAAGTTGTATTTGAATTTTCACAGCCAAATGCTAATTTTCAAATGATATGATTTTTTTTTAAAAGAAAAAGTGAGTAATTCCCATGATCATATGAGTCACAACTCAAACCTGTAGCTTTAGAGTTGGAGACGAGAGGTGTTTATCATCCGAGCAACTCTCTTTTATAGATTATAATTGACTAAATATAGTATTTAAGTGAGACAAATAACTTTAAAAGTTGTATTCTAAAAGAAATCATAAATATTTATTCAACTGTAAATTATCTTATCATCAATTATAAAATAACAAGTTTAAAATATCAAATTAAATATTTTTAAATAAAAAATATGATAATTCTTGGGAACCCAATTAAAGAAAAAGAAACATGTCACACTAATTCAGAAATAACTAGTCAAGTATGCGTACTTTGTACATGTATATTGCGTTAATTAATAATAAATGTACATAAAAAATGTATTATATAACTTTAAAAAAATAATAAAAAACTTTTAAGATAAAAAGTATATTTAAAGAGAGGAAACATATTTTCTTGTAAAGTTTGATTAAGATATTAACTAAATAGATTGTAGAAATTCTTTTCTTTATATAAGGTAAAATTCTAATTAATTTAGAATTTAAATATTATAATTTCTTTTCTAGATATGACTTTAATGAATTTTAAATTTCTAAATATTAAACTATATAAGAAAAATAGTAAAAAGACGATTTTATCTAAAACGAAATCTTTTAATGAAAGATAAAAAGTTAAAACAATATTTCTAATGGTCTTCATGTTTTTAATATAGTATAAATAAATAGATTAGTTTCTATTTTTACTCTATCGGAAATATATATATATACACACACTTCTTTCATGCACTTCTGCTTCTTCGATATTTTTAAAATAGATTATTATTTTTATGTTTCATTTTTTAATATATTAAAAAATAACAATATTTTTTTTAGTTTTGTCTTTAATACTAATTACTTGTTCTCTAAATTATTTTTGAATGTCTAAAACTATATATTTATTAAGTAATATGATTTGTAAAATAAAATAGTCATTTTACATATTATTTGTTAAAAATGTGATTTTTTTTTAACTATACAAGTAAAAGTGAACGAATGTAGTATGTTTTTAATACTATCAAATATCAATATAGTTTAATATTCTCTCCATCCCATTTTAATTAAATTTGTGTGATAATACACATATATTAAGAAAGATATTCAAAGATAAAATTTACACTATGTTTTTCATTATTATCCTTTGTAAAATCATAAATATGTAATTTAATTTATCTCTTAGAAAATATAATTTTTTTATAAATGAAAGGTCAAAAATAAAAAAAGTTTCAAATATTTATTTTGAACTTTGAATAACCTAAATATTTTAAACATTGAAAAAAATCTTTTAAAAAAATTAATTAATTAGAATTGGAGGGAGTATAACATAGCAAATTAATTATGATTTTTATTAAATTAAGCATTCAATTAATTTTTAGCATTGTGGATCTAACGGCTGTGATTGCATCAGTGGGATCATACATTGTGGATCCCACATTTAGATCTATTTCTGTGGCGGTTGGAATTCCACATTCCAGGGCCCCACAATTTGACACCTAATTTCCTAAGGTATGGAACTTTTATTTCCTTTTAAATTTTCTATTTTGAAAGGCTATGGAAGGGTCCTATGTCTTATGTTTGGTGGTTCTTGCAATCAAATTAAAATTATATGAAATTTATATTAATTTTAAATTAGTATAAAATAGTAATTAAATAATTATAAATACAACAATAATATTACCCCAATGCCTCAAAGGCTCCCGCCCATTGCGGGGTAAAGGAGGGTTGGATGTACGCAGCTTGACCCCTATATTTAAAAATATAACGCGACTGTTTCTGGATGACGCATGATGAGCGTCGAAAGTTACATTGACTAACTGCTACTTTACAATTGAGAGAAGCACAGAAAGTTTAAAGAACCATTTTTCTTTATTCCATCATACCCCAAAGTAAAAAAATAGTGAATTTTTGGCTCCATCCGAGATTGATGGAAAAAATTAAATAATTATAAATACTTACTAAATTTTGTTAATATATATGTGTATATTTATGGATAAAAAATATTAAGTTCGAGTGGATTAACAATTCTCTTCTAAATCTACTTTTGTTATTTTTTGTCTTGATTTTAAACCTGTTATTTCTTCATATCTTAATTCGATAAATAAATAAAAAATATTTCTCTATTCAAATATGTGATAAAAATAATGTTTATTGATAACTATTATGGTGAAATAATTTCATAGTAAGTATATGACATAATTTGTTAATTAAGGGTGTACCGGTAGGAAGAAAAATATTTTTTAGTTTTTTCATATTTAATTAATTCTTTTGTCTGAAAAATATTTGTTTTCAAAATAAATTTACTTTCCTTCTCGAATTTAAGGAAATAGAAAATATTTCCAAAACCCAACTCTCATCCCTTAAAACTGATTCGAAACTTGATTCTTGACCTTGGTTCCGAGCTCGACTCAAAATCGGGGTTGGTTTAATACAATTAGTGGCCTAAAGTTATTTTTTCTTTAAAAAGTAATATTTTTTTAATATTGTTATATTTTTTATAAATTTTTAAAAAATATTATAACTAATTATAATCTAATAATTATTTTTTTTCGATTGTATGTATAATATTCTTGTAATATTTTGTAAGACAAGAATAACTACATATAAATTACTGTATGTTACGTAACAACACAAATGTATAACTTTCTCTTGTTGATTATAGTTTTGAAATTTTTTTCAATAAAATCAATTGTTACATAAGGTGTCAAAATTATTCAAAAAGTGTTTAAAATAAAAGTAAGACTTCACTTTATTGAATATGTCAATTATCCTCTCTCTCTCTATATATAAAAAAAATATTGCCAAATAAAATTTTATTTTTTTATTTATATAATATTTCATAATATCTTTAAATTACAAAAATCTAATATTATTTTTGGGCCTAAAGTCATTGCTTTTGTCGCTTTCGGGTCAAGCCGCCCTTGCTCAAAACTCAACTTTTGACTTTGATCCCGACTCTCAACCCTATTCTTCACCCTAATTAGATATTCGACTTTCAACTCTGATCATAGTATTTTCAAGCTGATGCTCAAGTATTTTTTCAAACTGTGTCTAAATTAATACTTTTGAAATAATATTTTTTATTACTAACTAAAAATAAAAAATAACTAAGAAAATCACACATTTTTCAAAAGAAATATTTTTTTTCCATACCAAATAATTGTAAAATTATTTTTAAAATTCAAAAAAAATAACATAGGGTTCTCGCATGGTGCATGTGAGGTGTGACCCACATTGTTACAAATGACATGTACCCCGTTATTTCCGGACTAAGCTCTCTCTGTCGGGTTATGGGTTTCTTGACCCGACAGTTTTATACATCATACGATGCACCATTTTATTAATAATTAATAATATAAATAAAAATTAAATTTAACTCATCTTTATTTTTTATTATATTGTATTTCATTGCTCTTAATTAATTTCCTCTCATAGTTGTTTTATTATATTCATTGCATATTTTGTGCGTGCATTTTGGTAGTGGAAGCAGAAATTCAATTGAGCGTCTGGATTTAAATTCAGTGTTTTGACAAACAATTTACTAATATATATATTACGACACCTATTTTCTTATGGTAATACATTCTAATTATTATTTGATATATAATATTAAGATTTGAACTCAGGTGGAGGAATTTTTCTTGGTTGAATACAGAAAAAGAAGACTATCTTTTTTTTGTTGTACTTTGCTAGGTTAAGGTGTGGAATGAGGGTCTTCCGGAAATAATTTTTCTGTCTCTATGAGGTAGTTTATAAGGTTTAGGTCGAGATAAGGAAGGTATACGAAGAAAAAGCTTATTTGATAATAAAAGTAACCAAAAATATTCGTTTTTCAAAAAGCTTTAGTTTGTACACAAATACGACAAGCCTTTTCTAAATCCATGTGAATTCTTCTTTGTAGTTTTTCATTGCTATTATGCAACTCACAATTTTGCCTAATATTTATAAATTGTAATAATTATTCAGTTTATTTGATCAAATTAATAGATATAAAATCTTTTTCATTTCTGATTAAAACCCATTTATTTTATTTGTGGGACTTATGTAACATAAATCAAAAAATTAAAAAAGGATGTCCTAATTTATTTATTTTTAATCTTTTACGAAATGTCAGCTATCTAGACATAAAATCAAATAAATTTAAATTAAATCAAATTCTTTTCCCTTCTTTTTTTGATATTTTAACGAATCACAAAGTCAAACCAAAGTCGATTTATTATAGGCAAAAATTAGATTTTTTTCCTAAAAAATTTGAATAAAAATTAATTAAATGGGATTTAAAATATCCTTTGCTTAATTGTTTTGTCCAACATATATATATAGATCTACCCTTGGGTAATTAATTTTTTTGGGGGGGATGGGGCATGGAATTAAGAGTAAAAATTAATATTTATGGAAGTTAGTGGGTTCTTGTTTAACTTAGCTGGCAATCACTAAATTAGTGTGTCATCTTTTTCATAATTAAGATGTATGCTTTGTTGGTTATTTGTTTGGTTTGATTAGATTATAATATCACTTACACCTAACTTTCTCTTTTTGAATCTTTTTCATAATTAAAGATAATACTTCTTTTTCTTTTTTCTTTGTGGTGGTTGGGTATACGTGTGTGACAACTTGTTTGTGAATTGAGGTTGATTGAATTTAAAATTTACATTGAAAGATAAAATGTTTTTTTATGTGAAGGTGAGTGTGACAATTTTTTTCGTATTGAAGCCGACTGAATTTAAAATTCGTGTTGAAAGATAAGATGTTTCTTAATACAAGTAAACGGATGGAGAAGTATTTATTTCGATCCCCTGTTGATGTATCACTTTGAGTTCCAATTTTGAACGACTCCAATTAAAAATCTGTTTAACTAAGAATAGAAGGAATATTTATTATTTTACTAGTATATTGCTTCTTTTTCCTTTTCCTTTGCTGTGGTTGGAAAGGTGTGTGTCACAACTTTTTTTATATTGAGGCCGACTGAATTTAAAATGTATGTTGAAAGATTTTACGTTGAAAGATGAAATGTAAAGTATGTGGATGGAGAAGTATTTATTTCAATTCCTTGGTGGTATATATATCACTTTGAGTACCAATTCTGAACGACTCCAATCCAAAATCTCTTTAACTAAGAATAGAAGGACTATTTATTATTTTACTTATCTATTGCTTCGAGTTTTAACTTTTAATAACTTGAAAGACAGATATATAAATTGAAAATGTATAAGGGCGGCTCATGTGATTCACCAAAGTAAAATTTTTTTGAGTGTCAGTAACGAAACGTTCAACCAATCGTAGAAAATATATATAAAAACAAGAAATGGTGAACATGGTTTAGCTCCATTACTCATTTGGCTTGATCCAAGAAAGGCAATTTATTGAATTATTGTTTTTTTGGTGGGACTTTATTATTAGAAATTTTAGCTATTATGTGAGTTGTATTTTGGATGCATATGGTTAATTGGTTTAAAACATGTAATGTTTGTAAAAGTTGAAAGTAAGATATGTCATAATCATACTCTTTCTTGCATTTGATTTTTTAAAAGTAAAATCCTAAGTGAAACTAAAACTAACTCTTAGAAACATATTATTATGAATTTATCCATTTATAGGGTTAATTAAAAGTGGAATCCTAGATGAAACAACTAATTTTCGGAACATATAGACTTTTTGCTTTAAATTTCTTCTCTTTTGAGACGAGCTGGGATTTATAAAAAATATCAGTTCATTATTTGATAAAGATAAAGGTAAAATCTACTTGCATCCTGCTTTCGTCAAATTCTACTTGTATACTTAATATGTTATTGTTGTACAAAATATATAGGTCCTGTAAATTTATACTAAATATACATTATACTATGAATATACCATATATACCTATATATATAATATACATAATCAATATATAGATTGTGTGTATATTTCAATTATTTGAACAATATATATCTGTAACTTTAGCTTTTATTCTACTATTTATAATTATGAATAGACCGACACTGCTGTATGGGGCGGAGTGTTGGCCAATCAAAACTGTACATGTCCAGAAGATACACGCTGCAGAGATGCGGATGTTGAGATGGATGTGCGGACATTCCAGGAGCGACAAGGTTAGGAATGAGAAGATTAGAGAGAGACTGGAGGTGGCACCGGTGGGCGAAAAGATGAGAGAAGCGCGACTGCGATGGTTCGGACATGTGCAACGAAGGAGTTCCGATGCCCCTGTTAGAAGGTATGAAAGGCTAGTGGTGGTAGCTACTCGGAGGGGTAGGGGTAGACCGAAGAAGTACTGGGGGGAGGTGATTAGGCAGG
>JAABOM020000057.1:0-28524 GCA_011800125.2 Solanum clarkiae | reverse complement strand
TATCTTATGTTCTATTGACTATGAGGGTGAGCTCGGTAGCTTTGTCTTGGCCCCCTCTTTATCTATGTATTTAGAGGTGTTTGTTGGACAAGTTGTGTATTTATGATACCTTGTCCTAGATGTTGACTTTTGACAAGCTATCCCTTAGCCCCTTATTCTTTTGCTTACTTTATGCCTTTTATATACTTCTATGACTAAGGATGTGTAATGACAAGTTAAGAGGCTTGATTGGGGTTCCTTTAGGCTCCCCAGTCGTCGTGTCACATCTAGGCCCTAGGCTTGGGATGTGATATATTGCTTGAGGGTGTTACCAAGTATCTATTGAAGGTTTTAGAATGAATTTTCTAGCATGATTTCACTCTTGAATTACGTGGTTTTATACTAGCAGTACACACCCTCTAAGTGTTTGATAAAATATCCGATTATAGTTTCTTGAGGAATTGAAGGTTTAATGTATGTCTTATGAGTTGAATGACTAAATGATGATGAAAGTGATGCAAGTATATAATGACTATATGATGATGAAAGGAATGTGTGAATATGATGATTATATGATGAAGAGAGGAATGTATGGCTAAAATGACTATATGATGATGGGAGGAATGTGTGTGTGTGTGTTGGGGGTTGGTACCCATCAACCCTGTTGGAGGTTTTGTACTCCATCAACTTTGTTGGGGGTTTGTACTCCATCAACCTCATGAAGGGGTTTGTACCTCATGCGCCTCTCCAAGGAGGTGGTAGGCCTTGGATTGCACTAATAATGGTCATTCCCTGCATATGTGTTATGTTATATAAAACTATGATTTACTTCAAGCATTTTCCATTCATGTCATATTGTTATATGCTCATCTATTGCCTAATTATGCATTTCGATTATGACGCCTATCTATTGTTGTATTGTATCCAACATACATAGTACATTCAAATGTACTAACATATACTCTATGCCTACATGATGTCACCATATAGTAACCAGAGCACCGCTTGATCATCCTCATCCTCCACATGGCTAGTACGATTGTCTTACAAGCTTGTTGGTGACTCCTCCATTCCAGGTACATTACTTATGATCTCGAGATATGTATTAAGACTATCTCTCTTTGAATATGTATTGACTATGATGGTAAGCCTGGTTGCTTGTCTTAGCCCCCGCTCTTATCTATGTAATAGAGGTGTTGTTAGATATGTTATTTATCTATGTGATGAGCCTTAACTCTATTGATTCTTGTTGTTTATGATATGGAGGTTTCCCCTTAGTGCCTTTATCCTTGCTTCTAATCTTTTATTGATATTTTATTGCTTCCGCGACCAATGATGTGTAATGATATGTTAATAGGCTTGCTTGGGATCCCTTCGGGTTCCCATGCGCCTTGTCATGTCTAGGACCTAGGCTTGGATCGTGACACTTCCACTGGCACTCATGTCCATTACTACAAGACATTTGGATCCATAGCAACAATATGGCACTTGGATCTGTAAGAGTATCCCATGTTAGCAATGCAACATGCATGTTTCCTCTAATATATCCTTTATTTAGCATTGCCACCTTTGTCGTTGTAGATTGAACTGCGTTGTGAACCTTTTTGATATTGCTAGCATCTTGTGAAGTAGCACTCTTTCTTTACAAAAAATGTTACATGCGCCTTTCCCTATAGTCAAGTTTAACTCCCAGTGGAGGAATGATCCTAATATGCAAACACAACCGAAGGAGGTTACCATGACAACAAACCAATACGCATGATTAGAGATGGATGATGATCTGTCATGTATGCTACAATCACTATTAGATAGAGAGAAAGTATCTACCCATTCCGAAAGAAGTCAAGGCCAAAAGAGAAAGTACATGAATATAATATGGGTTTAGGGTATGTTAGCTATTTCACTATCCGTAACAAAAGGGATTCTCAAGTGTTTCTCTTGTTTCAGAAGCAATCTCCCTACTCTTTTGTTAGGGTGACTACTGCCATATATAGGACTCTCTACTGCTTTTACTTAGTTGTTTGCTCCTAAGATAAGAGTTTTTTACCAGGCCTGTCACTTATATAAACAAAGAGGAATCATCGAATGGCGAAAAGAGGCAACTTGGCAAGGAAGAAATGGGAAATCATCAAGGATGGTGTTTTTGTTGGCAGAATGAAGGGATAAATAGCAAGAGTGATTGTTTGAGCCGATCCAGATTTCCAACACCTCCGGAAACTAGTCGAGATAGATGACAACACCTTTTTCCCCTTGTTCGTACCTATTTATGGATGATTGCTCTTAGATTAATTGGTCTAGCCCTGAACTTACGTGCTGGTGACTTCGTTTCTCAGAAAATTCGCACAGAGAAATATACTGAATTTGAGACTTTTTGCAACAAAATATTCTCTTAAACAAAGATAATCATGCTTGGATGGAAGCTCAAGATCAGCTTCATGAAAACGATATATTCCCCAAGGAGGTTCTACCATATGAAAGGCTCTTTAATGGAACTTTAGCCTTAGCTAGTCGTGACCAAGAAACCGCTGGTTGCGCTTGGTGAACCAGGAATGCCCGACAACTCAATTTATCTTGTTAGCTACTACAGTCTCATGTTGCCCATGCTGGATTAATCATATTCTAGGCAAGAGCAATGAGCTTATTTGAAGTTTGAGGATCAAGACTAGAATCTCCATGGATGGCCTCTGACTCTAAATGAAGGAATCTGAGCTTTATCAACATTGGTAAGCTTTTTAGCTTGTGCAGGTAGCTGGTGGAACTTCTTAAAAGTTCCAGAAATCTCCTCATCAATGGCATAATAAGCTAGGCTATCTGCCACAGTATTTCCTTCTTTGTACACATGAGAAAATCGAATTTTTTTGTCCCTCAACAATGTAATAATTTTCCTGAATATTTTATCAATAGTTCAGGAGCAGACACCTCTTATATCATATGATCAGTCTAGCAATGGTTGAATCTGTCTTAATCACCACATTTTTGAAGGCTTTATACACATAGATTTCAGCAGCTAACTGAATATCCATTACCTCCGAATATGTATTTAGTTTAAATGGGTAGAAGCACAAAAAAAATCACCAGCTGCATCTCTAAACACCACAACAACACCACTCTGACGATCTACTTAACTAGCAAATGAACATTTCATACTTTCCCATGCTACTTAGTCCACGAAAGGTCTTTTCAGTAAAAGGAGATCACGTACCACAGTTCGAGTGAAAAAGAAGAAAGGAGAAACTGAAGACTGAGAACAACTAGGCAATCCTATTGTTCTTTATTTGTCTTAAACAATGCTACTTCAATCCCTACAAAGTATTTAATTTTGCAATTTATTTAGTTTGAAAGTCATGGAACACTTGTTGTTTGAGTTGATTTCCTTATGATCAATGGAACCATGACATGCATGTAACCAATCCATCCCAAGAATAATATCAAAATCCACTATGTCAAGTTTAACAAAATCACAAGGCAAGACTTTATGCAATACAAACACAGGACAATCCCTTGACTCTTTTAGCAATGATGGACTCACCAATGGGGGTAGTGTCATGACCCAAGCCTACGGCTTAGACGTGACATGGTGAATAGGGAACCCGAAGGGACCCCAAACAAGCCTCTTAGCATATCAATCACACATCCTTGGTCGCAGAAGTAAAAATAAACATCATAAGATATAATTAAAAGGGAAACAAGACTAAGGGAAGTCTTGATGTTCATCAAAGAAATAAAAGAGTCAAGCTCATAGCATAAACATGACATAGTATCCAACAACACCTCTAATTTAGAGTAGAGTGGGGGCTAAGACACTTTTCAGGCTCACCCTCATGATAACCATTTTTCAACAGAAAAGAAGTCTTAATATAACAAGAATAACTTAGATGTTGTCCTTGGACTTGAGGATTGACCAATGCTTTTCTCCAAAGTTCCGAACTAGCCACGTGGAGGATGATGAGGAGGAGCCTTGGTCCCTACATGGTAATATCATGTAGGCACGGAGTATGTCTAAGTACGTTTGAATACTAAGTATGAAGGGTGCATTGCAACAAAGACATAAACCAATATATATTCAAAATGTATAATCGTAAGTAATGGATATATAATCTCAATATGGCATGCATGATCAGCGCTTGTAATGACACATGCTTGTAAATCATTCAACTTGCATAATATATCATACATACATGGGAAGAGACCTTAACCAACATATGTAAGACCAAACGAGCTACAACTTGGAATCCCAATAATTACCCTTCATCGGTAAAGAGGTGGTCTACTTGTCAAGGTAAATCATACTTCACCTTACGGAGACATGACCCATTTCCAAATTGATTCATCATAAATTGCACTAGATGGATCCACTATAATAACAAGGGTAAAGTTTAATCCTATGCTGGCACATATTTGAGGAAAGGAGTATGGACCCTTGAAGATAGTCCACACCGACATCCTATCCATCGGTCATAACCCTAATCCCACAGAATACTTGAAATAATTATACTTTAATCATAACATGAATAGCTTGTAAGAACATGACTTGAGTAGTTCATAAAATGCTTGACCTCTAGTGGTGATCCTGACTTGAACATGAGAGTAGATAATAATAATAATACATGAAACCTTGCTTTAATATGAAATGGCTCACAAGAGGTAAAAATCTTGAAAATAGGGCTTGACTTGATACTTGTAAAATCAGAGATACTTTTTATTAATTCAATACATACTTGAAAGGCCTTATTCATCATAAAGTCACTTGACTTGTAAATCATGTAATAGATCATCAATAACTTGAGAATTCTTGTCATGTCATTCGATCAAACACATGATGGGCTCATGATACTTGTTCAATATCATGAAATTCAAGAGTGAAAGAGTATGAGTAAACTCAATGCAAATCAACCCACCAACACATAGTAAAACCCTCATGTAGGGTACCTTGAAATCCATCACAAAATCTCATAATAGTTCATGGTTTCATAGCTCAAAACATGGATAGTCTCAATAGACAAAATCAATTCATGAAATAAGTATGAAATAGACATTCATGCATAATCAATCCATACTTCATAAAACTCCAACATAATTTATATTCATAATCCATAATAAGAGATACCAATAAGAAATATAACTTGAAAATATGCAATTTTTGATGAAAAGGGAAGGTTGGGCTCCATGGGTGAAAGGACCCATGGATGAAGACCCAGATACACTAGATAAGGAAAATTAGCAAAAATTATTTTTTGCTACAGATCCTCTATAATCTGAGTTATAACCATCTTCCACTCAATTTTTTTCCTTGATCGAGAATATGAAGTCGGATTTTTGAAATCATGCATAGATTTTGAGATATATGAAACTATGATTATGGGGTATTCTGAAGCATATGTGGGGAGTTTCAAGTAGACACTTCATAAGGTTCACACCACAATTGGAGACACACATGAAGCTCATTGTGAACAAAAGGAGTAATGAAAGAAAGAGCGACACCCAGATCTATCAATGTATACACATCATAATCAAAACCCTTTAACACACGGGTAATAACATCGGACATCTCATCCACTCCTTGCGTTTCGTGGAGAGCATATAACCTATTTTGCCTTGGAGCACTCCCTTGTTAGCCTCCCTTTACCCTATGACCCATATTAGAACCTTGTCCTTGAGGAAGACCATCCTTACCCTTATGTCAACCATGAGGCCAATCAACAACCTTGTGACCCACTTCACCACAATTGAAGCAAGCATTAGAGTTCTTTAAACATGGACCACCATGGTTTCTCCTACACTTTTGGCACCTAGTATTAGTCATCCCACCATTGCCACCTTGAAACCATGGGTTAGACATCCCATTATTAGCAAACCCCTTGTTAGGAGCATTGGAGGACCCTTGTCCTTGGAACTTGTGGCCTTATAGGAAGCGGCCACCCTTGGCCTTGGTAGCCACCCTCAATCTTCCACGCCCTAAGTTCCTACCCTAGGAATGGCTGACACCCAAAACCATCTTTGGTCCCAAACGAACCACTTAACCTGGCTACTTTACTCGACGGGAAGACTTAAATAATAAAGGAAAGGTTAAAATATAATAAACTAAGAGTACTGAAATGTTTGAATAATCCGAATAGTAACAATGTCCCAATCACAATAGAACAGAATATCTGAAACCTCTAACATATAGTCCATGGAACCTCTAATTAGAATAACTTATCCCACTACTAAAATAAATTCTAAGAAAGAAAGCATAGATAATGACTCCAAGCCTCTGGATAAAAAGATGTCTTACCAATAGCTAGATAGGAAATGCTGGTCCTTAACGGAGCATCTGCTGAGGGACTCTGTCACTTGCGTCTGCATCATAAAATGATGCATGTCTAAAGGACGTCAGTACGTGGAATGTAAGTATATAAAATGGACAAAATAGAAACATATGATAAGGCACTATACTCAAGCAATTTAAAACATGTCTCAAAATAAGATAGCATAAGTAATAGATGTAGTACATGCTGAAAATAGAACACATGCCGAAAGTCTGTTTGTAAAATTACTTTGTTTTAATCTACGGGAGTTTCTCTACCTGACAACCACCACCATGAGCTTCATGGTGATACGACATCTTTTCCATGCTGCCAGAGGTAAGGAACAAAAACTAGGGGAATGGATCCATCCCAAAACTGGGTCATCTCAGTGGCAATGACGAATTGTACTTTTGGTACAATTCTATCCTACACCGGCTACGTAGTTTATGAGTTGAAGTTCCTATTACTCTCAACCATATTGGTGCTCAATAGTACTCCCAAAAATATTAATCATATGCTCATACTTAAAAGATTATTCTTGCTCAAAGTGTTACTTTCTTCTCTTTGGGAATTAATCCAACTTTAGTATTTCTCAAACTCTTCTTAATTTCACTCTTTTCTTTGTTTGAAAGTTGTATCCACGCTGAGTATTTCAACCTGATCTTTAATGTATAGATATAGTGCATAGTACTTATGCTTCAAGAAATTCTTAAATTCAACTCAAATGGTGAACGTCATAGCTTTTCATGAAAAATACAT
The DNA here is from genome assembly GCA_011800125.2 of Solanum clarkiae. Classification (NCBI taxonomy): domain Eukaryota; kingdom Viridiplantae; phylum Streptophyta; class Magnoliopsida; order Solanales; family Solanaceae; genus Solanum; species Solanum clarkiae. Next base: position 21,499 of record JAABOM020000057.1, on the reverse strand, counting down.
ACATAGCTCTCTTAAATACAATAATAGTTGTAAATCTTATCTCAATAACTCAACTTAGTACTAAAATGGTATGGGTCGTGATTTTTATGAAGAAAAATGCATAAACAAATAATTTGAAGAACTTAACTAGTCATGGAAGAAATTTGATCTCAACTCAAAAGCGTGAATCTTAGGTAAAGATCTGTAGTTAAAGATATTAAACGTATATAGAATAACTTTTGGAGAGCCTTACATAACTTGGGACTCAACTTCTTGGAAGAATTGGGGAGAATTGTTGAAAGCCCTGTCTTTGAAGATGCGCTTGAGTATTTGGAAAGCTTTTTCTAACATTAATAAGGTGAAATAGTATATTTTAAGGATTAATTGGGTGAAAACCGACGTACTTTAGGATTAAGAAGGGTGAGAAAAGTTGAAACTACCCTTTCTTAGAAATAAACATAGAAATTTCACCCTGTATCACCACGTCCACATTGCGCCTAGGGCGCGGGAATGTGTATTTCGCTAAATTCTTAGAACACATCACTTTTTAAAAAATGATATAAATCACCAAGTGTAAGTCCGCATCCTAGGTGCGTCGCGCCCTGGTCGCACATTCACACTCGTTCGATTTAAATTACGAAAATTTTTATTTTGACTAGGTCTCTCTAAAATCAGGTCGAGACCATTTTTCTACTCCTTTTCTGTGTTGATTGCAATTATGGTCTCGGATTTGCAAATGGAACATGGGAAGACGTGTTATGTGTATGTCTCCTTTCTAGGGATATTTTGGTAATTTCACCAGGTGTCACAATGTCTCTCCCTTGAGATCATTCGTTCGTGAATGACAACGATGTGAAGAATTGGCTCAGAATATACAAGATTACTTAACCTTAAACAAATATGAATCATTTGAGATCAATCATGGAAACTTTCCTTCAAGGTCCTCATTGAGGCCCACAAAAGAGTGTGGATATTTGGCTTTCATATTTTCCTCTACTTCCCATGTGGCTTCCTCAATGAACTAGTTTCTCCACAATACCTTCACTGGAGCAATCTCCTTGGTCCTTATTTTGTGAAGTTGTTGGTCTAATATTTGCACTGAGGCCTCTTCATACGTCAAGTTGTATTTGACTCCAACACTCTCTAGAGGCACAACCAGTGTGGGATCTCCTAAACACTTCTTAAGCATAGAAATTTGGAATATTGGGTGAATAGCAACTAACTCTGGTGGAAATTCCAATCCATATTCCACATTACCAATCCTCCTAACAATCTAGTATGGCCCAACATATCATGGACTGAGCTTCCCTTTTTTCCTAAATCTCATAACTCCCTTCATCGATGACACCTTTACGCACCACCCAATCGCCTACCTCAAATTCCAAATCCCTCCTTCTAACATCAGTGTAAGACTTTTGTCGACTTTTGGCTGTCCTTAGTCTTTCTTGATAATTTTCACCTTCTCCATAGCCTGATGGACTAAATCAGGTCCTATTAGTCCTGCCTCATCAACTTCAAACCACTCAATGGGTAATCTATACCTTCTCCCATAAAGGGCCTCATTTGGTGCCATTTGTATGCTAGCCTGGAAACTGTTGTTATAGGAAAACCCAATCAAAGGTAAGTCTATTACACATCCTCTCAACATATCCTCAAGGGTCTGCATGGTCCACTCTGCTTGCCTGTCTATCTAGGGATGGAAGGTTGTACTAAGATTCACCTTTATACCAAGCCCTTTTTGAAAGGACTTCTAAAATTATGCTGTGAACTAGGCTCCTCTATCCGAAATAATGGATATAGGGACCCCATGCAACCTAACAATCTCCTTAATGTAAAGTCTGGCATAGTACTCAGCTATATTAATCATTTTGACAAATAGAAAGTGAGCCAACTTGGTCATTCTGTCTATTATGACCCATATCGAATCATGCTATCTATGAGATCGAGGTAAGACTATTATGAAGTTCATGTTAATCATCTCCCACTTCCACTCTAGCATTTCAATATTCTTGGCCAAACCACAAGGTCTTTGATGCTCCTCCATAGCTTGCAGGCAATTTGGGCATCTGCACACGAACTTTGTGATGTCCTTCTTCATGCCACCCCACCAATTAACCTCCCGTAGATCCCTATACACTTTTGTAGAACCTGGGTGAATAGAGTATTTGGCGTTATGAGCCTCAATTAAGATCCTGTCTGTTAGGCCATCAACACTTGGCACACACAATCTTCCTTGGTATCTCAGGACTCTATCTCCCCCTTTTGCAAGCATTAATACTTTCTATTTCTGAACATCTTCTTTCAGTTGAAGGAGGACAAGATCCCTGTCTTGCCTTTCTTTTACCTCCACCAAAAACGATAGCTTTGCCCCATTTTTGATATTGGAACCACCCTTGTCAGAATCTTCAATTTGCACCCTAAACAGGCTAGCCTGTGCACTTCCTTAGACAATTCTTTCTTTTCATCCTCAATGTGTGCAGTGTTCCCCATGATCAACCTGCTAAGAGCATCAAAAACTACATTAACTTTACCTGGGTGATAGAAGATGCTCATGTCATAGTCTTTCAGCAGCTCCACCCTCTCTTTTGCCTCAAGTTCAGCTACTTCTGGCTGAATACATACTGCAAGCTTTTGTGGTCCGTAAATATATCTACATGCCCGCTGTAAAGATAGTGTCACCATATTTTAAGAGAAAACACAACAACAACAAGATCAAGATCGTGGGTAGGGTAGTTCTTCTCGTGGGTCTTAAGCTATCTAAAGGCATATGCTATCACCTTGCCTCTTTACTTAATAGACATCATTACCTAACTCTGGAAGCATCATAGTATACCACAATGTCATCGGCTCCCTCGGGTAGGGATAAGATCGAGGCTGTAGTCAGCCTAGTTTTCAACTCTTGAAAACTCTTCTCATAAGTTTCTGACCATACAAACTTAACCTTCTTCTAAGTTAGCTCAGTCAAGGGAGCTAAAATAGAAGAAAAACCCTCTACGAAATGCCTGTAATAACCTACCAAGCCGAAGAAACTCCTTATCTCTGTTGGAGTTGTGGGCCTTGGCTAATTCTTTACTACCTCAATCTTTTGGGAATCAACTTGAATGACTTCACCAAACACAATATGACCCAAAAACGCCACTGATGCTAACTAGAACTCATATTTGGAAAATTTGGCATACAACTGCTGGTCCTTAAGGGTCTAAAGGGTAATTCTAAGATGGCCAGCATGTTCCTCTTTGTTATGCGAGTTGATCAATATGTCATCTTTGAACAAAATGATAAATATATCTAGGTATGACCTCAATACCGCATTCATAAGGTCCATGAAAACTGCTGGTGCATTTTCCAGTCCAAATAACATGGCCAAGAACTCATAGTGACCATAACGGGTTTTTAAAGTTGTCTTAGGGATATCTCTTTCTCTAACTTTAAGCTGATGGGACCCAGATCTGAGGTCTATTTTGGAGAAACAAGTAGTAACCTGAAGTTGGTCAAATAGGCCATCAATTTTGGGAACAGGATAATTGTTCTTTATGGTGACTTTATTCTACTGATGGTAATCTATGCACATTCTAAGAGAACTGTCCTTTTTGAGCATAGAGTTGGAGCAACCAAGGTGAGATGCTTGGTCTAATGAAACCTTTATCTAGGAGGTCTTTCAGCTGTATTTTCAACTCTTTTAGCTCTGAAGGAGCCATACGATATAGAGGAATATGTATTAGCTGAGTATCTGGGAGGGTATCTATCCCAAAGTCTATCTCCATATCAGGAGGGACTCTCGGAAGTTCCTCAGGAAGGACTTTTGGGAACTCATTCACAACGGGGATAAATTGGAGAGATGGTGACTCAGCACTAGAATACTTGACTCTGACTAGGTGGTATATATACCCATTGGAAATTAACTTTCTGGATTTAAGATATGAGAAAAACAAACCCTTAGGAAAAATTGAGCTACCCTACACTCTAAGACTGCTCATTAGGAAACTAAAATTTGATCACCCTAGTTCTGCAATCTATTGAGGCATAACCAGCATAAAGCTAATGCATGCCTAGGATAACTTCAAAATCTACCATGTCTAACTCAACCAAATTAGCTACGATATCCTTATGATAAACTGATACTAGACAAAGTACCCCTATAAATTCTTTAGGCTAGCATAGACTCTCTAATAGGAGTGGAAGCACTAAAAGGCTCAAGAAGATATTCTGGGATAATCCCAAACTGAATGGATAAATTGGAAGTCACAAATTAAAATGTGGCACCTGGGTCTAATAATGCATAGACATCATGAGTAAAGACTTTGAGCATACCGGTAACCACATCTAGTGAGTTCTCCTACTCCTGTCTGGTGGCCATGGCATATGAGTAGTTTGTGTCCCCATCTGCTCCTGATGTATTACCCCTCTGAATTGGATTACCCTATGGTGCTAAACAAACTGATTGAGATCGGCTATCTCATATGTTCTACATCCCCATGGGACAATACTTCAAGAATTGCCCCTCTTGACCACATTTGAAACAACCATTTGTTCCTATAAGGCACTCTCCTGGATGAGACCCGTCACACTTACCACAAACAAGATAACGAGTCCATCCTTGAGATATGCTACCCTATGACTGGCTGCCGTAAAACGTGTGCTTCTATGATCCCTTCTCATTCCTAACCCTTGGTACAGCTGCGCTAGCAGATGAGGGTGCTGGTCTAGATATCTTAGGCTGAAAGGATGAGTGATTACCATTTCCAGTCCCAGTCTTAGCTATCTCCTGGCCTGATTTCTTGGCCCTCTTGCTCCTGAACTCCTCCCTATCCTACATTTTCTCCTCATCTACCTATTTCATATAAGTCATCAAACGAGCTATGTCCATACCCACAATCAACATAGTATTTCTACCCTTTCTCTTAGTCATCCAAGAGAGTCCCGACACAAATAAATCCATTCTAGTGTGCATGTCTGCCACCATCCTTGGAGCGTAACAAGACAACTGATTGAACTTAAAGATGTACTCTCGCATGCTCATAGCTTCTTACTTCAAATTCAAAAATTTCCTTACTTTAGCCTGCCTCAACTCTCTAGGAATAAACTGTCTGAGAAAGGCCTCCTTAAACACTTCCCAACTCATAGCTGGCACCCATTTTTCCCTACCTCCTTTCCACTGATCAAACCAGATTCTAGCTATTGCTTTGAGCTTATAGATAGCCAACTTAACCCGTTCAACGTTATATGTGTGCATAACATGAAATACTATTTAGAGCTCCTCAATAAAGTTCTTAGGATCCTTCTTCACATTAGACCCCGTGAACTCAGGTAGATTCATCCTCAAGAACTCCCGAACCCTAGTGGTATCTGATCCATCATTTATACCATCTCCCTGTTGGCCTCCTTATGTAGTTAGAGCTCTATGTAGAGGCATGATCTGAAAAACAAGGCATGAAACATGAGTTAGAAGGGACTTAATAGAGGTAAAATTTGAAGCAGAAGAGGAAATAACACTTGATAGTGACACTTCCTAATGCCTTATAGCCTCTCTATTATAGCTCTGGCACACTTCACATCCATCATACTGACTCTACTAGACACGGTTCCATAGACTCCCTAGGACACTTGAAATCTGCTCTTTGATACCAAGTTTGTCATGCCCCGAGTTCCCACCTTAGGCATGACCGGCACCCAGAGCCATCTCTGGTTCCAAGAAAACCATCGCCTAGCTACTTTACTCAGTGGGAGACTTAAATAATAAAGGAAGGGCATAAATATAATAAACTAAGAATACTAAAATGTTTGAATAATCTGAATAGTAACAATGTCTCAATCAAAATAAAACAGAAGATCTGAAAGCTCTAACATATATTCTGTGGGAACTCTAATTAGAATAACCTATCCCCTAATAAAATATGTGCTAAGAAAGAAAGCACAGACAATGACCCGAAGCCTCTGGCTAGAAAGAGGCCTCACCAATAGCTAGATAGGAAATGCTGGTCCTCAATGAAACGTGTGCTGAGGGACTCTGTCACGTACGTCTGCATCATAAAATGATGCAGGTCCAAAGGACGTCAATACGTGGAATACACGGTAAGGAAGATGGAGAAAACTGAAATTTAGGATAAGACACTATACTTAAGCAATTTAAGACAAGTCTCAAAATAAGATAGCATAAGTAATAGATGCAATACATGATGAAAATAGAACACATGCTGAATGTCTGTACGTAAAATTAGCTTGTTTTTATCTTGGGGAGTTTCTCTAACCGACAATCACCACTATGAGCTTTGTGGTGATATAGCATCTCTCTCTCACTGCCAGGCCATCCCATACTTAGTGAATATGGAACTAAAACTAGGGGAGTGGATCCATCCCAAAACTAGGCCATCTCAGTGGGAATGAGGAATTGTACTTTTGGTACAATCCTATCCGACATTGGCTACGTAGTTTATGAGTTCAAGTTCCTATTACTCCCACTCATATCTATGCTCAATACTACTCCCAAAAATATTAATCATATGCCCATACATAAAATATTATTCTTGCTCAAAGTGTTACTTTCTTCTTTTTGGGACTTAGCCCAACTTTAATTTTTCTCAAACTCTTCTTAACTTCGCTCTTTTCTTTGTATTTCAACCTGATCTTTAATATGTAGATATCTTGCACTATACTTATGCTTCAAGAAATTCTTAAATTCAACTCAAATGGTGAACGTTATAGCTTTTCATGAAATATATACATAGCTCTCACAAATACAATAATAGTTGTAAATCTTGTCTCAATAACTCAACTTAGTACTAAAATTGGTACGGGTCATGATTTATATCAAGAAAATGCGTAAACAGGTAATTTGAAGAACAGAACTAGTCATGGAAGAAATTTGATCTTAACTCAAAAGCATGAATCTTGAGTATATATTTGCAGTTAAAGATTTTAAACGTATGTAGGATGACTTTCAGAGGGCCTTATATACCTTGGGACTCAACTTCTTGGAAGAACTAGTGAGAATTCCTGAAAGCCCTAACCTTGCCTTTGAATATACGCTTGAGTTCTTGGAAATCTTTTTCTAACATTAATGAGGTGAAATAATATGTTTTAGGATTAATTGGGTAAAAATCGATGTACTTTAGGCTTAAGAAGGGTGAGCAAAGTTGAAACTACCCTTTCTTAGAAATAAAAAAAGAAATCTCACACTGTATCACCATGTCCGCGTCGCGCCTGGGGCGCGGACATGTGTATTTCGCTAAATTCTTAGAACATGTCATTTTCAGAAAACAACAGAAATAACCAAGTGTAAGTCCTCATCCAAGGTGCATCGTGCCTTGGGCGCGCACTCACATTGGTTCGATTGTAATTACGAAAAATTTTATTTTAACTCAGTCGCTCTAAAATCGGAGCGAGACCATTTCCCCACTCCTTTTTTTTTGCTTATCTCAAATCTGGTCTCTTATTTACAAACGGAGCATGGGGAAGATGCATTATGTGCACATCTCCTTTCTAGGGGTATTTTGGTAATTTTACCAGGTGTCACACAAAACCAAGCCCTCTTGGACTCCCCACTTCTTCTCTTCCTAAGTTTCTCTCCCTTAAATTGTTCGACAATGTCATGATCCTTGACAAGTCCATATCACTCACTAGCATGGCGGTAGGACACTCTTCATTCACTAAGTGGGACACCCCCGACCCAAACTTGTTCATCCTTGATCAAGGGTAGATAATCAAATGAGGAGCATACTTTGAGAGCTTGTTGAATTTAAGGGCATTCTCCCTCAGACTCATGGAACCTTGCTTAAGATTCATGAACTCCATCATCTTAGCCTCTCTGAACTTAATAGGGAAGAACTGTTTGAGGAAGTCAACTTTGAGCTGCTCCTAAGTAATAGAATCATCATTTCTCCTCTCCAATTTCCATCGAGCAAACCAAATTTGGACCACACCTTTGAGTTAGTAGTCCACTAATTCTGCCTTCTCTTTCAAATTTACCCCATGATAGATAGCATCTTATACACTTCATTGATGAACTCTTGGGGATCTTCCTCCGCCTTGGACCCATGAAACTTTAGAGGGTTCATCCTTGTGAAATCCCTCACCTTTGATGTCGGAGTAAGGCAGAGGAGGTTGTGCCCATTGGTTTATTTGGTTGGTCATAGCATGGGCCAACATATTTATGGAATTTCAAAGCTCATCTTGGGCCACCCCTCCATCTTGAGGAGCTTGAGAAGCGGGAGGGGCCAGTTGCTCCTTGAGTGTATGAGCTCTCGTTAGTCTTCCTCTAGTAGCAACATGATTTAGAAGAGCAAAAAAAGCATTCGCTAGGGGGGAAAGCCTTACCTTTACATCTAAAGCATGACATAGACAATGACTAAGTGAAACATTTCCTAAAATGCCTCATAGCCTCCTGTTCATAGTTATTGTGCACTTCACAACCATGAATAAGACTCTAATCGACGTGGTGTATTGGAATTCCAAGGACCATTAACAACCTAATGCTCTGATACAAAGCTTATCATGACCCAAGCCTAGGTCCTAGACATGACACGGCGAATAGAAAATACGAAGACAACCCAAACAAACCTCTTAACATATCATGTACACATTCGTGGTTGAGAAAGAAAAATAAGACAATAATGAGAGTCAATTATTCAAGAGGGAAGTGGGACTAAGCGAAGTCTTTGATAATCATAAGAACATAAGAAATGTCGAGCTCATAAGCATACACAGTATCCAACAACACCTCTACTTTAGAATGGACCGGGGGTCAAGACACTTCCAAAGCTCACCCTCATGATAATAAGTATCTAACATAAGGATCAAGTCTCAACATAGCATGAATAAAATCGATATTGTCCTTGGAGTTGAGGACTCACCAAAAGCTTTCTTCAAATGAACCGAACTAGCCACGAGGAGGATGATCAATATGAGCTCCGGTCCCTACAAGGTAATATCATGTAGGCATAGACTCTACATTAGTTCTTGGAATGTACTAAGTAAGAGGGGTGCAACACAACAAGGATATAAGCCATAATATTCAAAATGCATACATTTAGGAAATGGATATAATCTTAATATGACATGTATGATCAATGCTTGTAATAAAACATGCATGTAAAACATTTAACTTGCATATATATCATACATATGTGGGAGGACACCTTAACCTACATAGACCAAGTGAGCTACTACTTGGAATCCAAGGCATGAAACCCCCTCAGAAAAGAGATGATGCATAACACCCCCTCGATAAGGTGACGAGCCATGACACACCCATGATAAGGTGTCATCTACTTTCCAAGGTAATCCAGACAAGATAACATGAACTAGATGAGTCCACAAGTAAAGCCCATTTAGGGAAAATATATCATCCTATGGTGGCACATAGTTTAGAGACTAAAGACTTTATATAAGGACCCCTTGAGTTGAGCCCCCATCTTAAGCCTCAATCAGTGCTAAGTTTAATCCCATAGAATACTTGAAATAATCATAAGTTTAATCATAACATGCATAACTTGTAAGAGACATGAACCATGACATGTGTAGCTCATTAACCTGCTTGATCTCTTCTAGTGAGCTTAACTTGAACATGAGGGTAAAATAGTAATCATGCTTGATCCATCAACTTGACATGAATGGCTCACAAGATGATAAAATCTTGAAATAGGACTCAACTTGTCACTTGTAGAATGATAGATACTTTTCATGGATTTAATATTGTCATGACCCAAACCAAGGGCCTAGACGTGACACGGCGAATAGAAATCCAAAGGGGCCCCAATCAAGCCTCTTAGCATATCATATACACATCTTTGGTCACGGAAGAAAAATAAACAACGTGAAGAGATATAAGTAAGGGAAAACAGGGTTAAGGAAAGTCTTTGATCGCACAAAACATAGAAAAGTGAAAGCTCGAGCATAAGTACATCACTTGTTCCAACAACCCCTCTAACCATTGATTGAGCGGGGGCAAAGAAACTTTCCGAGATCACCCTTATAGTATCAAGAGTTCAACATAAAGAGTGAACAAAGCAAGAGTAGCATAGCAAGTGTCCCCGAACTTGAGGACTCACCAAAGCTTATCTTCAAGATGCCAAAACTAGCCACGTGGAAAATAATCGTGAGATGCTTTGGTTCCTACATGGTAACATCATGTAGGCATAGAGTATCCATTAGTATGTTTGGAAGTACTAAGTTTGTAGGATGCAATGCAAGAAGACATAATCTAATATTGTCAAAATGCATAGTAATAGGCAATAGATAGATAAAATCTCGACATGGAATGCATGATCAATGCTTGAAGTAAGACATGCCTAATCATAATCTAGGAATGTAAACTCAACAAGGAATATATGTATGCTCAAACCTTACACAAACATACTTGAGATGGGCCATACATCCACCCACTCATATTACGGTACAACCTTTTCGAAGAGTCTTACCAATACCCCTACCTTACGATATAGTCTTTTTGGTAGGTAGTATAAGACGTTACCTACTTTACTATATAGTCTTTTAGGTAGGAGCAGTGAGTTATCCTGCCTTACGATGTAGTCTTTTTTGTAGGTACAATGAATTATACCTTACAACATAGCCTTTTCGGTAGGTGTTACAGAATGTCCTTACCTTATGGTATAATCTTTTCGGTAGGAGCCATGAGTCATTTTACCCTTACGATGTGTCCTTTTTGGTAGCTCTTATAGAATGTCCATACCTTACGATAAAATCTTTTCAGTAGGATTTATGAAAATAGCTCATCAAACCATCACATTCAAGTACAAAGAAAGAAATCCTCATTTTCCCTAGAACACAACAAACATGGGAGCCCAACAATTCACTTGCAATGCTATAGGTGCTTTATATGAATTAAATGCATATATACATTCCCTTAATCATCATAAAGTCACTGAACTTGTAAACCATGCAATAGATCATTAATAACTCAATAATTCATGTCAAGACATTTTATCAAACATTTGCGGGTGTGTAATTCTAGTTCAAAATCATGCAATTCAAGAGTGAAATCATGTGAGAAAACTGAATGTAAATTAACCTACCAACATTTGGTAGCACTGTCATGCAAGATACGTTGAAACCCCTCAACAAGTCTCACATTAGATCATAGATTCACAGCTCAAAACATGCTTAAATAGTCAACATTTTATGAATCCCCAACACACTTTTATAATCAACTTTATAATATGAGATACCCATAGAGAATCCAACTTGAAAACATGCAATTTACATAAAAAGGAAGTTTGGGCACCATGGTTGAACAGACACAATGGTTGAAGCCCAAATACCTCAAACATGGGGATTTCCTTGATAAAGATTTGAATGAGAACTTGAAGCTTGAATGAAGTTCTTGGGATCCAAAATTGAGATTGGGATACTTGAATTTCGATAAAATATTTTGATATGTGTTAGAGAGATTTTTGAGAGTGTCTTGATGGGTATGGAGTTGAAAATGGATAAATATATGTGTTTTTATGCATAGGAGGGCATGGACCCAAGACTCCAAGAACTTAGGCTGAAAATTGAATAACTGAAAACAAAAATACATGTCTCCACGCCCCTACTGTGTCGCACCTCAGGTGCGGTTTGTCTTTAGAAATCAATTTTTTTGGAAAATTATTTTTCGCTACGGTTGCTCTGAAATCAGGGTTATACGCATTATCTACTCAATTTTGCCCCTAATAACGAATATGAAATTAGATTTTTGATATCATGCATAGATTTTAAAATATATGGAAATTACAATTGTGGACATTTCCGAGGCAAATTTTTAGGCGTTTTTGGGGTGTTTCAATATCTCCCCCTTGGGAACATTCGTCCTTGAATGTTAAAGAAGTGTGTGCAAGACAAATAATCATGAAGATTTCAGCCTGACATGAATGAGACCAATGTATTTAAACATCATTTCTAAAATCTCAACGTTAATATCAAAATTATCATAGACTTGTCAACATAAACATGGACGCATGCAACATGATATGAGGGCTGAAACTTATGGCATGAAATCATAGAAAGGACTTAGTTTGCTATCTCAAGTGTGAATAGGATGAAAGAGGTACAGATATTATTTCTTCATGCCCACTCCGGCTTCCCCAACTGGCACCTTCAACTTATTGATTCCTCTAAAGAACCTTGACGGATGCTACAGCTATGTTCCTCAACCTTCTCACTTGTCCACACAAAATCTCCACCAGGACCTCCTTATAGGTCAACTCTTCCTTCACAACACCCACACTCTCAAAGAATTCTATCGCACTTGGGCCTCCAATACATCCCCTAAACATAAATAAGTAAAGATCGGATGAACCCTATCCATTCCCATAAGCAATTCCAATTCACAAGAAACTTTACCAATCCCCCTCAACACTCTGTAAGGACCCACAAACCTTAGGCACAATTTCCCTTGCATACCAAATTGAATCACATCCTTCATGGGTAGGACTTTCAAGGAAGAAAATCATCAACACAAGCACACATAACCTCCCTTAGTACCTACGGACACCATCTACCCCTTGGAAGAAAACCTCCACTTCACCACCTTCCACCAAAGCATTCAAATCTAGCCACCTCCTAGTTACCCAAAAATTCCCACTTTTCATATTTAGCAAGCAACCTCTCATCTTTGAAAGTATGCAACACTACCCTTAATTGATTCACAAGCTCTAAATAAATCAATTCTTCAACACTAAAGACCACCACAAACATGTCAAGGTAGGATTTAAAGACCTTATTCAGGAGATCCACAAGCATATTCAGTGCATTAGACAACCAAACAACTCCACCATGACTCAAAATGCTCACTTTTAGTCCGAAAAGGCATCTAGGGTTATCACCCTCCCGACCCTCACTTGGGGAACAAGAAATCGAACCGAAGATCAATCTTAGAAGAAAACAAAATGACTAGGCTCTTGTTGTTGCTCAAATAGGTTGTCTATCCTTAACCATCACGTTACAACCATACAGGTCCTACACTCATCGGAAGCATAGTATGCATATAACCAAACGACCTAAGACCTCCAACTCCACCATGCCAAGTTCAACAAAATCACAAGATAAAACTTTATGCAATAAGGACATGGGACAACCCCTATAGACTTTTCTAGCCATAATAGGCTCACAAATGGGTGGATGCATAAGAGGTTCCCATAGCAATTCGGGGAACATATGAAGCTTACTAGCAATGAAAGGAATAATGTAGAAATAGTTTCCCCCAGACCTATCAAAGCATGAAGATCAAAATCAAAAACTTTTAACAAACTGGTAACAACATCAAACACCCCATCTCCTCCTTGCTTTCCTTGAAGGGCATAGAACTGATAATGTCATGGAGCAACCCCCCTTATTGGCCTTCTTGATCCCTTTGATCAACATGACCACCTTGTTCTTGTGATAGGCTATCATTACCTTTGTTGTGAGCATGTGGAAAATCTGAAATTTTGTGGCCCATCTCACCATACCCAAAGCATGCACCCTTGTTCCTCCAATAAGTGCAACTATGATTCCTCCCACATTTTGTGCATATAAGATGAGCCACCCAATCATCACCCGTTTGGATCCTTGGGTTAGGCACCCCATCGTTAGAAACCCTCTTATTTGGGGCATAGAGGATCCTTGGCCTTGAAACTAGACACCTTGTTGGAACTGGTCACTCTCAAACTGAGCCCTCATGGACTCCCCACTTCTCTTCTTCCTAAGCTTCTCCCCCTCAAGTTATTCGGCAAAGGTCAAGAATACATATCACTTACAAGTATTGTGGTATGTCACTCTTCATTTACCAAGTCAGATACCCTCGATGCAAACTTGTTCATCCTTGATCTAGGCTCGACGAATAATTGAGGAGCATACTTGTATAGTTTGTTGAACTTGAGGGAGTACTCCCTCACACTCGTGGAACCTTTCTTATTATTCATGAACTCCATCATATTAGACTCTCTCAACTCCATAGGGAAGAGCTGGTTGAGGAAGATGACTTTGAACTCTTCCCAAGGAATAGCAACTTGATTTCCTCTCTCGACCTTCCATTGCACGAACCAAATTTGAGCCACTCCCTTTAGTTGGTATATTTCTAGTTCTACCTTCTTCTCTGAATCGACCTCTATAATGGACAACACCTTATACACCTCATCAATAAATTCTTGGGGATCTTCATCCACCTTAGATCCATGGAACTCCGACGGGTTCATTCTAGTGAAATCCCTCGCCTTAGAAGCTGGAGTAGGAGCATGAGGTACTTGGACCCCTTGGTGAATTTTGTTGGTCATTGTATATGGCAACATAGTAGTAGATTTCTAGAACTCCACTTTGGTAGCCCCTCTATCTTGAGGAGCTTGAGGAGTGGTGCAAGCTAGTTGTCTCGTGGCTGCACTAGCCCTCCTTGATCTCCCTCTTTGAAGCGGCATGATCTAGAAGAGCAAAGATCATTCGTTAGGGGGAAAAATCCTTACCTTACAACTAAGGCATGATATAGACCATGAAGAAGTGGAACATTTTCTAAAACGCCTTATAGCCTCCAATTCATAGTTGTGGCGTGCTTCAGAACCATGAATAACACTCTAATCAACGCGCGTGTTGGATTTTGGAAACCATTATGAACATGGTGCTTTGATACTAAGTTTTTCACGACCCAAGCCTAAGGCCTAGACGTGACACGGTGAATGGAAATCCAAAGGGGCCCAAAACAACCCTCTTAGCATATCATATACACATCTATGGTCGCGGAAGCAAAATAAACAACATGAAGAGCTATAAATAAGGGAAAACAGGGCTAATGAAAGTCTTTGATATAAAAAATAGAAGAGTCAAAGCTCAAGCATAAGTACATCACTAGTTCCAACAACACCTCTAACCATAGATTGAGCGGGGGCCAAGACACTTTTGGGCTGACCATCATAGTATCAAGAGTTCAACATAAAGAGTGAACAAAGAAATAATAGTATAGCTAGTGCCCCTGAACTTGAGAACCCACTAAAGATTATCTTCAAGATGCCAAAACTAGCCATGTGGAAGCTGATCGTGAGGTGCTCTGGTTCCCACATAGTAACATCATATAGACATAAAGTGTGCGTTTGTACATTTGAATGTATTAAGTATGTAGGATGCATTGCAATAAGACATAAGTCAATATTGCCAAAATGCATAGTAATAGGCAATAGATAGATAAAATCTCGATATGGGATACATGATCAATACTTGAAATAAAATGTGCTTAATCATATTCTAAGAATGTTAACTCAATATGGAATATACATATGCTTGAAACTTACACAAACATGCTTGAGATGGGCCACATAGCCACCCACTAACCTTACAGTACAACCTTTTCAGAGAGTGTTACCAATACCTCTACTTTAAAATATAGTCTTTTTCATAGGTAGTATAAGACGTCCCCTACTTTACGATATAATCTTTTAAGGTACGAGTTGTGAGTTATCCTACCTTACGATATAATCTTTTCGGTAGGTAGCATGAATTATACCTTACGATATGGACTTTTCGATAGGTGTTATAGGATATCCTTCTCTTGCAATATAATTTTTCGGTAGGAGCCATGAGTCATTCTACATTACGGCGTGGCCTTTACAGTAGCTCTTATAGAATGTCCATACCTTAAGGTATAATCTTTTTTCATAGGAGTCACGAAAAAAGCTTGTCAAACTATCACATTCAAGTATCAAGAAAGAACTCTTCATTTTCCCAAGAACACAATAAACATAAGAGCGCAACAATTCACTTGCAATGTCATAGGTGCTTTACATGAATTGAACACATATATACATTCCATTAGTCATCATAAAGTCACTTGACTTGTAAGTTATGCAATAAGTTATTAATAACTCAAGAATTCATGTCAAGACATTTTATCAAACTTTTGGCGGGTGTGTAATGCTAGTTCAAAATCATGCAATTCAAGAGTGAAATCATGTGAGAAAAATCAATGAAAATCAACCCACCAACACTTGGTTACACCCTCATGCAAGATACGTTGAAACCCCTCAGCAAATCTCATAATAGATTATAGATTCATAGCTCAAAACATGCTCAAGTAATCAACATTTTATGAAACCCCAACATACTTTTATATTCAACTTCATAATATGAGATACCCATAGATAATCCAAGTTGAAAACATGCAATTTACATAAAAAGGAAGGTTGGGCACCATGGGTGAAAGGACCTAACGGTTGAAACCCACATACCTCAAACTTGGGGATTCCCTTGATGAAGATATGAATAAGAACTTGAAGCTTGAATAAAGTTCTTGAGATCTGGAATTAAGATTGGGACACTTGAATTTGGATGAAATATTAGGCTAAGTGTTAGAGAGTGTTTTGAGAGTGTCTTGAGGGATATGGAGTTGACAAATAGCTAAGTATATGTATTTTTACGCATAGGCGGTTATGAACCTAATACCCCAAGGCCTTAGGCTGAAACTAGAAAACTGGCAACAAAAATAGATGCCTATGTGCCCCTGCCACGTCGCACCTCGGGCTCGGTTCATCTCTTGAAATTGATTTTTTTTGAAAAATTATTTTTTGCTATGGTTGCTCTAAAATCGGGGTTATACCCATCTTCCACTCAATTTTTCCCTCTGATCACGAATATGAAGTCAGATTTTTGATATCACGTACGAATTTTAAGATATGTAGAAATTACACTTTTGGGAATTTCTGAGGCACATTTTTGTACATTTTTGGGGCATTTCAAATACATGCTTGGAAGCCCATCATTATCATCACATCGCTTAACTTGTAAAACATGCAATAGTTCATCAACAACTTACGAATTCTTGTCATGTAATTTAATCAAACACATGGTGTGTTCATAATACTTGTTCAAAATCATGCAACTCAAGAGTATAACGAGGAGGAGCAACATCCATTCAAATCAACTCACCAATATTGTAGTAAAACCCTCATTTTGGGTATCTTAAAATTCATCTCAAAATTTACAATAGTTCATATTTTTAATAGTTCACATCATGCATAACTCCAATAGATATAAATCAACTCATGGTATGAGATGAAAAAGGGATATTCATGCATAATCAATCAATACTTGATAAAACCAAAAACAAGTTATGTTCATAATTCATTATAAGAGATACCCATAAGTAATACAGCTTGAAATCATGCGATTTTCATAAAATAAGAACGTTGGGCTCCATGGGTGAAAGAACCCATGGATGAAGACCACATACCTTAAACTTGGGAATTTATTGGAGTGAACTTGAAGGAAACTTGAAGCTTAGATTGGGGCATTGAAATCCAAAGTTGTTCTAGAGATCCTTGAATTTGAATGGAAATTTTGATAAAGTCTTGGAGAGGTTTTAGAGAGGGTTTTATGAGTTCTAGAATTGAAAAATGACTACATATAGAGGATTTCACTTTTAAATGGGCATTGGGTTATGACCCCAATGCCCTTGGATGAAATAAGAAAATTGGGGAAAATTTTGCACTGGTTCGCGCCCCAGACGCGATGCGAACCAGGAGCATAGTGTTCAAATACATAATGGCGCGCCCCAGGTGCATCGCGGCCTGGGTACACAGGGCCACTAGAAATTATAAATTAGCGAAAATTATTTTTCTCTATGGATCTTCTAAAATCTGAGTTTTACCCATTTTCCACTCAACTTTGCCCCCGATCAAGAATATGAAATCAAATTTTCAAAATCATGCATGATTTTTGAGATGTATGGAAATTATGATTATAGGGCATTCCGAAGCACATGAGGGTTTTCCAATCAGTTCATCAATTCTTCCACAATTAAGCCTTTCGGCCTATCAACTATCTAAACAATTCCCAATCACATCTTTCAAGAGTAATTTAGACTCACATTTATGATCACATTTAGCTAGGTTCAATTATATTGATAGTATTATGTACTTTTTGTTATTAGTCGCCCTTTCTATACCCTTGCCTTTCTTTTTGTCTTATCTAGATTATTATTCTTATGGGTTTTTGAGACGAGGGTTACCAGGAAACAACCTCTCGACTTCTATGAGGTAGAGTTAAGGTCTGCGTACACTCTACCCTCCCTAGACCCTACTTGTGGGATTCTGCTGGGTATATTGTTGTTGTTATTGTCATTATGAAGATTACATTTGACCATCAAGTTCTTAGGAGTGTCATCATGTTCACATCTCAATCACAATCAAACATTCACAAGTTCAAGGCTCTAGATAATCCTTAGGCATAGTCACTAAGTCTTAGTTCAAAAATATAAATAGGGTTTTTAAAATCAAAGGCTTAAACCTTTTGTTCAAGAAACATGTTTGTAGAAATCATCACTTATACAATATAAGAAAAATAGGTTAAACATTATAGAAGTTTTCAAGAAAACACAATCACGGGGAATTCAATTCCATCACAATTCATTCTTTAACAATCATGGGAAACATGGAAGAATAAATTCCATTCTTTAGTTTAGCCTTACGTACCTAGGATGAAGGATGAAAACTAAATTCGCAAAAAGTATTGCTCCAATAAATTGAACCCTAGTCTTTTTTCCTTTCTTTAGCCCCAAGTTGTTAGTTAGAACGTGTAAAGGGACCTAGGGATGGTTTAGGAACTCTTTGAAGGCTGAAATTTATCTACATCAATCACGGATCAAGTGTAGGAGGGGTGGGTAAAAGTCTGGTATGCCCTTCTTTAAATTTTAGCCTACAGGAAAAATTTGAACTATGATCTAGCAGATCCGCCTGGCTGACTTGTTCCATCATAGATCATTTTTTTACGTAGCACATAAATCGCACCTGTTGAATGAGTATTATGTGTAAAGTGTAAGTATGACCTATTTTGGGGCATTTTTACGACATGGAGGTGTCGCACACCTTAGTGGAAATCGATTTTTCCCCGAAAAATTATCTTTTACTCCAATTGGTCTAAAATTCAATCAAGACCACTTCTCCACTCAAGTTTTTGCATTGATCATGATTCCAATCTCAAATTTGTCAAAAAAAAATTCAAATGATACGTTATGTGAACAATCTCTCATCTGGGGGTATTTTGGTAATTTGTAAGGTATACCATTTTGACTCTATCATATATATCCTTAATCCCTATAATATATGACAATGATACACCTCTAGCCTCTAGGCAGCTCCAACGAACCTCCCTTAGGTTAAGATTTTTCTAGGTCGACAAACACTATGTATAAATTCTTCTTCTCCCTATACTTATCCATTAATTTCATTACGAGATAAATGACTTTTGTAGTTGAGCTCTTGACATGAATATAAATTGGTTTTTGGAAATTATCATGACTTATTTCCCTCTTCACCCTTATGTCCACCTTTTTGTCTCAAACTTTGATGATATGTCTTAACATCTTGATACTCTTACAGTTGTTTTAGTTTTTAATATCACCCTTATTCTTGTACAACATATTCATTATGCCCATCTCCATTCTTTGAGCATCTTTGCCATCTTCAGAATGACATTAAATAGCTCAATCAACCATTCCTAATTGCCCAGCCTACACTCTTTCAAAATTCTAGTGAGATCTCATCTGGCCTAGTGACTCTACCTATACACATCCTAAAACCAACACCCTTAAGCACCTGAACCTTTTATACCTACATTACCTACAATTCCAGATCTTGAGTGATCCAACTCCATCTACATTACCTACAATTCCAGATCTTGAGTGATCCAACTCCTCTAGTATGATGCCTTTGTTCCCTTTTATTTTCAAGAGTTCATGGAAGTATTAATTGTCATCTCCGTCTAATGAGTGCCTCCCTCACCAATACGTTGCCTTCCTCATCATTGATGCCCTGCACTTGGTCTAGTTTGGCATTCTCTCTCTACCCTTGGTTGGCTTGTACAAGTTGCTATCCATGCACTTATCCTTAAATTCCACATATAAGCATTCAAAAGTTGTTGCTTTTGTCATCGTAATCGATAAAGTACCCTCCTTCTTCACCATCTTACATCTTTCCCTATTCATCCATTCTTCCTCCTAGTCTTTACTTTCTACCAACTTCGCCTATGCCATCTTCTTTGACTCCACCTTCCGTTGGACGTCTCCATTCCACCACTAGTCCTCTTGATGCCTACAAAAATGGCCTACTAAAACCCCAAACATCTCTCTAGCTGCTTGCCTAATGCAACTAGCGGTCCCATCTTATATACTATCTGCATCCCCTCCGCTTTTCAAGCCCTCGGGCGCATAAACTTCTCCCCTATATTAGGCCATAGTCAGGCTAACCTATTTGATATTTTTGGCTGGTCATCCACAGACCCTCTTCTTCCACTCCCTTTTGATCTCCAAATCCATCGCTAGGATTATATGTTTGGATTACAATATTCTCATTCAAAATAATCCTACAGTCTAAAGTCACCCTTCCTAAGAAGCAAACAGTCTTTTTGAGTCTTAGTGAGTGTTTGGATTGGCGTATTTTTGATGACTTCTGGCTTTCGGCTTTCAACACTTTTTTTGTTTTGGAAGTGTTTAGGCAACACAAAAAGTGCTTTTAAGCACTTCTGTAAAGCCGAAAAAGTGCACTAACAGAAAAATGAGCAAAAGCCAAAAGTAGGGGGTTCCCAACTTATGGGTTTTTGCTTTTAACTTATAACCTATTTATAAAAATCCAATCCAAACACCCTTTTAATCACTGTACTATGGAAGGTAACCAAGTATTGGCTATCACAACATAAAAGTTCTTGCTCATTCGCAGAGTGGGGCTTCTTCATTCCTGTCCCAAAACCAAAGCCTTGGTATCATAACTCTCGGACTTGGCCTAATGTGTCCATTGAAATCTCTTTCTGTGAAAGCTTCTTAGAGTGTGGTATACCTCTGACCAGCTCATCCAAAACCTCCCAGAAATTCTTCTTGTCCTCCTGATCATTCAAGCCCACTTGCAATGTGTATGAACTAATAATGTTCAAATTAGATCCTCCAATGACTAGCTTATGAAGTACAATTCATGGATTAATATTTACGCGTATTATGAGTTCAAAATCAGATCGTACACAAACTCCTAGAAGGATAGAAGGAGAATTAAATATTGTCTTAAATATGTTGAAAGATGATGGAATATTAGTTAGATTATGTAGTCTTGAAAAACTAGTAACTTAATCTGCTATATTCTGAATCTGAGCTTTCTCAAAAAAAAAAAAAAAAAACTGAATCTGACATTATATTCAAGTGTGTAGGGATTTCATTGCAGGGTTATTCAACTTCAGATGGTGAAAGATATGGGATGTGTATGGATGTTGTCATTGATAGAGGAGTTGTAGACTGCTGGTAATTCACTAAATTTTATTTTGCCGACTTCGTCACTCTGTGTGACATTATAATAGAAAAGGAAGTGATTGTAATTTTATTTTTATGATTTACTCTTGATGTGACATCTTTTCAACATACTCCGTCTACGTGCTTGTAACAGAAATTTCTATTGGGTAATGTGAATCTGCAACTTTCAAGTAGAGAAGAAAGAAGGAAGAAGAAGGTAAATAGTAACTCGGTTTAGAGAGAAGGAGGAGAGAATAATTTTTAAGAGAGAGAGTATTTTCGTGGTAAACCCCAAAA
>JAABOM020000056.1:128002-149221 GCA_011800125.2 Solanum clarkiae | reverse complement strand
CTTTGTGTTTCTTATTTGCTACATGTAACGATCCTTGGAGTCTATTTTGGACTCCTATTTGCATAACCTTCGAGTCATCTCATCCTTTCGGTCATTGGAAGCTGGTATAAGCTTGAGGAAGCATATATACAAGTGTTACCAATATTTGTTGGATATACAATGGTATACATTTGATGTATACACGAACCCAAATGGGTCCAAAGCTCGAAACGTTCCAGAAAGCAACCCAAAGGAGCTAGGAGACCGATTGCACAGGGAATATTGATGAAATACGGGTGGAAGAGTGGGTGTATACACTGATATACAACGTGTATATCTTGCTGATATACACAACAAATAGAGGTCTAAAGACTCATAAATCTGCAGCACCCCCTTTTGGGCAAATGAATCCAAGCCCAAGCTCTTGACTCTATCTTTTTACATTGAATTATTTGTATTTGTTTGAATATTAACATTTATGTGTTTTATTTTAACTTAACTAGATTCTCCAAATGACAAACCTTTAAGTTAATTCTCTCATGAATAATTGCATTTTTTATTTACTTATTTTCAAAAATTCTAAATTATTTCAAAAATGGTTATGAATCTTCCCAAAAAAATGTATTTGTTTTAAATTTCAAGTCCTCTTATATTTTGACAAATGTTTTTCTTCAAGTAAAGACTATTTTAAAATGATTAAGTTATTTACTACTTCTCTTTCAAAAAAATATATATATTCTTTTTCAAGTCAACTTTTTTCCCATTTTTAATTTTCCAAGTATTTTCCTTAAAAAACTCAATAGTAATCTATACTAAACCAATTTTGATAAAATTTAGAAATTTAGAAGGTTAAATTCTCGTTACTTTCAAGTTATTTTCTTCAAGACTAGTTCAAATTTAATTATAATAGATTGTAATATCTTTTCTAAGTTGTTAATAACATATATATTTCTTTAATCATTTCTATTAATCTAAGTTTGGTTGGTTAACTGTCTTTTTAACAGATCCTAAAAGATGCCTAACTCCTTCCTTTTAGGATAATTAGAACCCTTACCTAGAATCACATAGGCTAAGTAGACTTTAAAATGGAGCTTAACTTTAGCAAAAATAGGTATCCTAATTTACCTTAAAAATAATTAGGTGACCACTCCTTAAATTAATATTCGGAATCATCAACATGTACAACACCATTTAACCTCGAGTTAAAATGGATTATAAAACTGGACTATTCTAAAGGTGAATGGGTCAAGATGTGTAAAATGATTATGGGTTGGATATATGCCACAACTCACCTCTTCAGGATGTTTGAGAAAAAAAAAATTATTTTGACATATATAAATGGTCATTGTGTGTACCCACGGTATGACAAAAATAAAGCAAGAAACATGTCTTGCCTGAAATTATTTTGACTAATTTTCTCCTTTCAGGAGATGTTCACCATACGGATGGTGTCATGTGATGATACAAAAATTAATTGTGAGCTTCAAAAGAGCTATCGTATTAGTATTGGAGGAATAATATTGTGATTGTAGTAAGTCTCAAAGAAACTTTTTAAGTTTCGAAGGAATTGAAAAGAAAAATTATTATGTTGAGATTATAAATTATGGGAAGATTTAATATCTTCATATTACTACAATCGAAGTGGGTTATAAACATTTATGTAAAAGGTTACCCGCCTTTCTCCTGTTTGTTGTATACAAAATTGGGCATGATGACGGTATCACATGCAAAAAAAAAAAAAATAGAAGTTTACTGGGATAAATATCAGTTGGCATCACCAGTTGTCCATCCTGGTTCAAATATGAAGCAAAAGTAATTGAGAATTCATGTGGTTACATATTGAAGAAATAAAAGATTCTTCAATAATTCTCTTATGTTATTTGTTCTCATGATGAAGTGGTTGTTGTACAAGCTAAGGTTGGGATCAAATTCCCTAAATTTTGGAACATATATAAAGGTGAATATGAGCCCATTCACCTGCCATATGGATCGTTTGCAACTGTATGATACTTGCATCTATAAGATGGTCAAATGTGCTTTATTGTAAACTTACAAATTGGTTTTTGTAAGGTTGTTTACTCTAATTGTTAAAGCAAGAGCACAATTCTAAATTATGAAATTATGTTGATGATGTTGGTTACTTTAGCGTGAGCCATTTCATATACCAATATATTTCATGTACTGACGTCTATTTGGGCCTGTATTGTTAATAATGCAGATACAGGTGATAGAGGATTTCTGCAGACGCATTGTTGAGGTCCAGTTTCTTGCTTCTAGAGTTGGTGAGCTGTCTTTGCTATCCAGAGGAGCTCTTTTTCTTTCTTATGTTGAATACTCATATTTATTTCTTTTAGGTAGCCCTTTCCTTATCTTGGCACCTTGTAGATTGGATGGAAGCTTCATAGACATGGAGTAGAGTTGATTGATTGTTACTAATGTTCTAATCCTTATTCATTGGAGATTATTATCGAAAGAGACCTAGTATTTATTTAAATTAATTATTTTTCTTGAGTACATTCTTCCATTGTTGAGATGATGTGACGACGAGATCAAATAACGCCCTTGGGGAATCAGAAATAGTTCTTCAAGTACTGACTGTGCCAAGGGTACCCTCTTGGGGCATGAAAAACTTTGTATTAGAGCATAGAGTTCAAGTGTTAGAGAGTCTATGAAGCCGTATCTAGTAGAGTCTTTTTTATGGGTGTATTGTGCACCACACTTTATAAGCAGGAGGATAGAGGACATTAAGAATGGTTACACTTCTTTGATATTCTAATTTCGTGCAATAGAGTTTACCTCTACTAAAGTATCTAACTAATTTGTGTCTTACGTGTCTGCAGATCATGCCTCCTAAGCATACGCCACCTAGAGAGATGCCTCAGCCTCTACACTGGGAATCCCCCACCAGAAGTGCCTACCCAGATGGAGACAAGAGGCCGAGGTCAACCTTCTAGAATCACTAGGGTCCCACAGGCAACTACTATTCAACTAGATCCCACTTTAAAGGCTGGGTTTAGGGGAGCAATTACTATGCTCACCCAGCTTGTGGCCTCCCGGAGTGGTAACCAAACTGCACAGGTTCTTAGTTCTAACTCCTAAGAGACAACTACTGTAATCAGGCTTAGGGATTTTTTGAGGATGATCCCACCAATTTTCACAGGTTTTAAAGTCGAGGAGGATCCCTAAAACTTCATTGATGAGATATGAAAGGTTCTAAAAATGATGCGTACGATTGAGACTAAAGGAGTTAAACTTGCTTCCTATCAGCTTAAGGATGTGGCGAACGTTTGGTATAATTAGTGGGAAGTGGGTCGAGGTGAGAATGTTGAGCCTACTGGGTAGAGTGAATTTGAGAGTGCCTTCCTTAATCACTACTTTCCCAAGGAGTTGAGAGAGGCCAAAATTGAAGAGTTTGTGAACCTGAAGTAGGAAGGGTTAACGGTCAAAGAGTACAACACTAAGTTCTTCCAACAATCCAAGTGTCATGACCCAAGCCTAGGTCCTAGACATGACCGGCGAATAGGGAACCCGAAGGGACCCCAAACAAGCCTCATAACATATCATTAGATATACTTGATTGCAGAAGCAATGTAAAACAACATAAGAAATATAAACAAGGGGGATTGGGACTAAGGGAGAGAGAGAGAGAGAGAGAGAGAGAGAGAGAGAGAGAGAGAGAGAGAGATAGATTTATACTTAAATAGCTTGAATATCATAAGTGAGTCAAAGCTCAAGCGTAATACATAACATGTCCAATAACACCTTTACTACATAAATAAGAGCGGGGGCAAAGACAAGCAACCAGGCTCACCCTCATAGTTAAACATACATAAAAGAAATATAGTCTTAGAACATAGTATAAAAGAATAGTCGTTGTCCCCAGAATGGAGGACTCACCAAAGTCGAACTTGAACAATCCATCTAGCCACAAGAAGAATCAATATGAGCTCTGATTCCTACATGGTAACATCATATAGGTATAGAGTATGCATTAGTATATTTGAATGTACTAAGTATGTGGGATACAATGCAATAATAGATAGGCTTCATAATCAAAATGCATACAATAGACAATAGGCATAGTATAGCAAAATGGCATGTATAACAATGCATAAGTAAAACATGCTTAGATAACTCATGCTCATGTAGGATATCATCTGTGAAGAATAGACCAGGTGAATTACTACCCAACTCCAAGGAACACCATTCCTTGAATGGTGATTGAGGCTTGATACCCCCTCAACGAGGCATTTGAGGCTTGACATCCCCTCGTCAAGGTGATTGGACTTGACACCCTCTTAACAAGGTGATTGAGGCTTGGTAGCCCTTAACAAGGCAACCGAGGCTTGGCACCCCCTCGTCAAGGTGATTGAGACTTGGCATCCTCTCAACAAGGTGATTGAGGTTTGGTACCCCCTCAACAAGGCAATCAACTTGTAACATCATAGACACTTTTCATAAATTCATAACATGTACAACATACTTTCATTATCATAAAGTCATCATATACCTACATTTCCTCTCATCATTATACATCATATGCATGCCATCTTCTCATCATCATTCCATCATTATTTTATCATCATATAATCATCATAATACCATTCAACTCATAAGACTTGCATTGGATCTTCAATTCCTCAAGAAATCCTAGCCGAACATTTTATCAAACACTTGGTGAGTGTGAAATGAGGGTAAAACACCATGCAATTTAGAGATGAAATCATGCAAGAAAATCTACTATAAAACCACCAATCAATACCTTGCAACACCCTCAAGACATACACATCAAAACCACTCATCAAATCTTACATTAAATCCAAGATTTAAAGCTCAAAACATGCCAAAATAACCATACTTTCATGAACTAAAATCACTATGCAGTAAATTTCTCAATATACAAGACCCACATGTAAAATTAACTTTAAATCATGCAATATTAGTAAAAAGGAGGCTTAGGCACCATGGGTGAAAAGACCCAATGGTTCAACACCACATACCTTGACTTTGGAGAATCCTTGAAGAAGATTGGAAATGGAGACTTGAAGCTTGAACGAGATCCTTGATGAAATCCTTAAAATTGGTCTTGATTTTGAGACTTGAATTTAGGGTGAAATATGAGTCTAAGTGTTTGAGTGAGTATTGGAGAATGCTTAGGATGATATGAGGATGAAATAAGGCTAAGTATATGTATTTTCAAGTGTGGGAACCCTTAGGCCCAAGACTTATAAGTCTTGGACCGAGAAAATTAAAACAGACACCAAAAACAACAGGGGCACGTCGCCTCCCAACTGGAATCTGCATTTTCTGCACAAATGAGTTCTACAAAAATAGGCATAAATCCTTCATCCGAACTTGGAATGAGGTGAAACTAAGTGCGTTGGAAAGCTAATTCAAAGGGATTTAATTTGGTTGGTTGTGGGCCACCTAGTCCTTTGTATGCTAAGAGATATGCCCCATCAAATTTGACCCTCCTAAATAGTATTTTTTGCGATTTTTGAATTTTGATACGGTTGCTCTAAAATTCGGGTTAGACCCATTTTCCACTCAATTTGACCCCCTGAACAAGAATATGTAGTCAGATATTTTAAATAACAAATGAATTTTTAGATATACGAAAATCACGATTCTGGGTACTTCCTAGGCACATTTTTAGGCACTTTTTGGGGTCGTTACACCAAGTATGCTTCGGAGATGGTCTAGGACATAAGAGCCAGAATGAGGAAGTTCATATCTGACTTTAGTAAACATGTGAAGAAGGAATGCAAGGCAACACTATTAATTCCAGGAATGGACATCTCTAGACTCATAGTGTATGCCCAACAACTTGAAGAGGACAAGAAAAGGGATAGATTGGAGGATTTGAGTAAGAAGGCTACATCAGTAGGGCTTGAGCCTAGCCAAGCTAAGCAGAACTAGGTAGATAAGTCTTACTTTCAGAAGAGGCATCCAAGTCATGCACCATCATCAGCAAGTGCACCGACTCTAAATAACAGGTATGATTAGAAGTCCTAAGGTCAACTGAACCTCAGGACGCAGTCAATCCAGTCTCAGGACAATATGACTATTGGTTCGAAAAGGTAGCCACCTTATGGAGGATATGGCCAGATGCATTTGGAAGAGTATAGAGAAGGAGGGAATGGTTGCTGTAAGTGTTGCCAGATAGGGCATTTCCAGAAGGAATGTCCAATGTGGGGCAATAAGGCAAGTCTTCTACTACAACACCAGTAAAAGGTAATCAGAGAGGCGTTGCCCTAGGGATAAGCAATATAACAAACCGTCTGTATGTGATGGGGAACTGATAGGACCAAGAGGCTGCACTAGAAATTGTGATGGGTATGCTTTGAGTTTTTACTTTTGACTGTTATGCATTGCTCGATTTGGGTGCAACTATGTCATTTGTGATGCCATATGTGGCTAGTAATTTGAGCTTTTCCTTGAGTGTTTGCTTGAACCTTTTTTTGTGTCTACTCCTGTTGGTGATTCGATTCTAGCCGACAGAGTTTATATAGAATGTGTAGTATCCATCTATCACAAGGACACCCTTGCTGATTTGATAGAGTTTGAAGATGATTGACTTTAATATGATCATTGGCATTGATTGGCTCCATGCCTGCTATGCCTCTATTGATTGTAGGACTCGAACCGTTAAATTTTAATTTTTGAATGAACTAGTCTTAGAGTGGAAGGGTGATTCTGTTGCACCTAATAGTAAGTTTATTTCCTACCTTTGGGATAGAAAGCTAATCTCTAGGGATGTATCTATCACCTTGTGTAAGTTAAGGCTGATAATGTTGAGTCTTCTACCCTTGAGACAATTCCAATTGTGAATGAGTTTCGTAAAGTGTTTCTTGAGAATTTGCCTGGAGTCCCTCTTGATAGGGAGATTGACTTCAGGATTGATGTTCTCCCCAACACTCAACCTATCTCCATTCCACCTTATAGGATGGCCCCTACTGAGTTGAAAGAATTGAAAGAGCAGTTGAGAGATTTGTTGGGAAAGGGCTTTATTAGGCCGAGTGTTTCTTCTTGGGGTGCTCCTATCTTATTCGGGTGAAAGAAAGATGGATCTCTCACAATGTGTATCGAATATCATCAATTGAATAAGGTAATAGTGAATAACAAATATCTTTACTAAAGGATAGATGACTTGTTTGACCAACTTCAGAGTGCCACTGTTTTTCCGAGATAGGCGTGAGATCAAGCTATCGCCAGTTGAAAGTGAGAGAATATGATATTCCGAAGAATGGCTTTCTGAACTCTATATGGTCATCTTGAGTTTTTGGTAATGTCCTTTGGGTTGAGAAATGCACCTGCAACCTTTATGGATTTGATGAATAGAGTATTCAAACAGTACCTCGATATATTTGTAATTGTATTTATCGACGATTTTCTGGTGTATTCCAGAGATGAGGAGGAGCATGCAAACCACCTCAAATTGCTTTACAAACCCTAAAGGATAACGAGTTATATGCAAAATTTTCAAAATGTGAATTTTGGCTCAGGTTCGTGACTTTTCTAGGCCATATTATCTCGGGCGATAGTATTCAAGTAGATACACAAAAGATTGAGGTAATTAAGAACTGACTCAGATCAACCTCTCCGACTAACATAAGAAGTTTCTTGGGGTTGGTAGCCTACTACCGCAGATTCGTTGAAGGATTTTCATCCCTATCCTTACAATTGACTAGACTGACTCAGAAGAAGGTCAAGTTTCAACGGTCTGATGAATGTGAGAAGAACTTTCAAGAGTTCAAAATGAGGTCGACTACTGCACCAATTTTGACCTTATCTGATGAAAAAGAGGATTTTGTAATATATTGTGATGCGTCCAGAGTTGAATTGGGTTATGTGTTGATGTAGAGGGGAAATGTGATATCATATACTTCTAGAAAACTTAAGGTTCATGAGAAGAATTGTCCGACTCATGATCTTGAGTTGGCAGCGATAGTGTTGCTCTCAAGCTATGGCGCTACTACTTATATGAAGCACATGTTGACGTCTTCACAGAATATAATAGGCTGCAATATGTCTTTACCCAGAAGGAGCTTAATTTGAGGTAGAGGAAATGACTTGAATTGCTCAAGGACTACGACATGAGCATGTTCTACCACCAGGTAAAGTTAACGTGGTTGTTGATGCTCTTAGCAGGTTATCTACGGGAAGTACCTCCCATGTCTAGGAGGATATAAAGGAGCTAGATAAAGAGGTTCAAAGATAGGCACGATTCGGAGTTCAACTGGATGAACCGGGTGAATGTGGAGTTCTTGTGCATAACGGGTCTGCATCATCTCTATTAGTGGGCATGAAGGAGAAGCAAGACCAAGATTCTATTTTACTGTAATTGAAGGTAGATGTGCATAAATAGAAAGTGATCGCTTTTAGCAAAAGGAAAGATGAAGTGTTGAGATATCAAGGCAGGTTGTGTATTCCTAATATTAATGACATATGAGAGATAATCATGGCAAAAGCACACAACTCTAAGTATTCGATCCATCCGAGATCAACTAAGATATACCATGAGTTGAGAGAAGTCTATTGGTGGAGTGGAGTGAAAAAAAATAACGTCGAGTTTGCTTTTAAGTGCCCAAATTGCCAATAAGTTAAGGTTGAGCATCAAAGGTCAGAACTTCGAGATTCCAGAGTAGAAATGGGAGATGATAAACATAGATTTCGTCACAGGCTTATCAAAGTCCCACAAACAGTATTATTCAATTTAGGTGATAGTTGATAGGATGACAAAATCTATGCACTTCTTGGCAGTAAAGACGACTGACACCCACGCAGGATTATGCCCGACTGTACATAAAAGAGATTGTTAGACTGCATGGAGTTCCCTTGTCTATCATCTCAGATAGAGGAGCTCAATTCACTGGTCAATTTTGGAGACCTTTCCAGAAAGACTTGGGTTTGCAGATGAATATTAGTACTGTCTTCCACCCATAAATTGATGGCCAGACGGAGCACACTATTCAAATCTTGGAGGGTAAGTTAAGAGTCTACATCATTGACTTCAAAGGTAATTGAGATGATCATTTGCCTCTCATTGAGTTCGCCTACAATAATAGTTTTCATTTAAGTCTTCAGATGGCTCCATATGAGGCACTTTATGGGATGAGATGCAGATCACATATTGATTGGTTCGAGGTGGGTGAGGCTAGTTTGATTCCGCCAGACTGTCACGCCCCGAGAGGGGACCAAGATGTGGCTGACACCTAGAGACTATTGCTAGTTCCTAAGAGAATCACTTGGCCTCAACACATTCGTTCATTCATATATACTACTAATCATCGAAATACATATGGAATATAAATGGTCACATCTATTTAATCTCAAACAATACTATTAACAATATAATAGAGGCTAGTAGAAAGAACTAGCTCACAATCTTAACAATCAACATTCCACTCTAGTCTATGAAGCCTCTATCACAATCAGATGGTGCCAGTGACAGACCCATGACTATCTCAATCAAAATAAAGCTAACAAATGTCTAACTCTAAAGCAAGATAAAAATAACATATGCATCCTCCGAAGTAAGGGAGACTCACCAATCAGCTGAACGTCTAAGATCCTCAATGATGCACCTGTTGTTGTCTTTAATCCCTGTATTTGTATCATAAAATGATGCAGCACCAAGTGATATTAGTACATGGAATATATGGTATGTAAAATAACTGAATGAAACTGAAACAGATAGAATAATATGAAACAATAATCAACTCAATATAGAATTAATCAACATGTCAAATGTCTATCTAAAGCAAGAATAAAGAGTAGACAAGTGACCCATCAACCCTTCAAAACTCATCAGTCAAATCAGACTCATCTCAGAGGGACTCATCTCAACTCATCTCATCTCATCTCATCTCATCTCAACTCAGAGTACTTAGTTTGGGAACTTTCTGTGAGTTTCTCTTATTCGACAATAATCACTTATGAGCCAGTGATTGTACAACAATCACGCTGATGTTGCCACAGCCATTCCATATTTGCCAGGCAGAGAAGGAATCGAAACCATAATGGTCAAGTCCAAAATGAAGACACCAATCTATAAGTCCTCTGTTGTTTTAGGGACTTCTAATCAGAGGGACCTCAACATAATGTGACGTGATGGTCCTAATCCTCACCTACACTTGGCTATGTAGTTTGATGAGTGCGAGTTAGACTAACTCTTACTCTTTTGGTGCTTGATACTCCTCCCAAGACTCAATGCTCATAAGAAAATCCATTCAATCAAATCATCTCAATCAACTCATCTCAAATCAGCCTCATAGAGGCACTCATCATTCAATCAGTCTCATAGAGACTCCCATCATCTCATCAATCAATATCTCAATCTTCTCAAGGCTTAGAACGATCATTAGGGAACAACCGAATAGACAAATCATTGAAGTTTATTTATGGAGACTCACAGGACTATCAAGTTCTATCAATCTATCATCATTCTCACCTCACAATCATAATCACAATCACAATCCACATTCTCAATCAAGGCTCTAGACTCAATCCCTAAGTTTATTCATGCATGCTTTCAAACATTAACATATAGAGTTTATGCAATATCTCATGAAAAGTATTCAGTTCAAGAAAACAAGTTTATGGTGATCATCAACATAAGATAATACATGTAATTAATATAAGTTTTAAGAAAAAGCACCAGGAATCATGTATGTAGACTCATGAATCTTCTACTCTTTTCTAAGACCATCTATGGGGCACATGAGAGAACAATCTCATGCTTTTAGTTTAGACTTAAATACCTGGGATGAAGTTTTACCAATTAACCATCAAGAATTTCCTTGAATTCTTTAATCTACGCTTCCGTTTTCTCCTTTCTCAAGACCTAGTCTTTCAAGAGTTTAGAAAAGGACTTAGAATGGGGTTTAATACCCTATTCGCATCAAAACGACCCAATTTGATCGTGTTTTGAGTTTAGGAGGGGTTGAAAATTGACCGAAATGCTCCTCAAATTAAAAATGAAAATGTTCACTCAGAAAATGCCTAGTCCACGATGCAGACCAAAAAATGTTCCGGATGAGTTCTCAATTCCCATCGAAAAAAATTAAGAAAAATAAAAGGCATGTTCGTGCCCTAGGTGTGTCACGCCTTGGGCACGCACAACCACTATTTTTCATCTTGGATTAAAAAATATTTTTCAATTCAGTTGCTCTAAAATCCGAATGAGACTATTTTTCCACTCAATTTTCCATATTAATTGGATATCTACTCTCGGATTCATAAATGGAGCATGGGAAGACACGTTGCGCAAACATTTCTATTCTAGGGGTATTTTGGTAATTTTATCGAGTATTACACCATCTCCCCCTTGGAATCATTCGTCCTCGAATAATGAGTAAAGGCGGATATCAAGGCATGAATTGACTCAAACTCATCTCAACATTCATGTCTATCTATCAAACTCGACTCTATTCGGACTAAAGAATAGACAATCAACTCAAGAAAAGACAATCAATTTAGTTAAGGGTAAGGAAATTACCTTCAACATTTTTATCATTTGGCATGAATAGGTGCAGATTTTTTTTCATCTCTTCTTCAACTTCCCATGTGGCTTCCTCAACAAATTAATTTCTCCACAGGACTTTGACTGAGGCTATCTCTTTGTTCTCAACTTGTGAATCTGACGATCAAGGATTTGGACCAGAATTTCTTCGTAAGTCAAGTTATCCTTCACTCCAATTCTCTCCACAGGGATCACCAAGTTAGGATCTCCCAAACATTTCTTAAACATCGACACATGAAACACTGGATGGATTCCATATAACTCGGAAGGCAACTCTAATTCATAAGTAACCTTTCCAATCCTCTTCACAATCTAATAAGGTCCAACATAGCATGGACTCAACTTACCCTTCTTCCCAAATCTCATGACACCTTTCATAGGTGATACTTTCAAATATACCCAATCATTTACCTCAAACTCCAAATCTCTCTTTCTTACATTGGTGTAGGATTTTTAGCGACTTTGTGCAATTTTGAATCTTTCTTTGATGACCTTAACCTTCTCCATTGATTGGTGGATTAGATCAGGCCTGATCAACTCCACTTTTACAACCTCGAACTACCCAACTGGTGATCTACACATCTCCTCCCATGCAAAGCATCATACGGAGCCATCTGAATGCTTGCATAATAACTATTGTTATATGCAAATTCAATCAAATTGTAAGTGATCATACCAATTTTCCTTGAAATCAAGAACATAGGCTCTCAACATATCCTCTAATGTCTGAATTTGTATGCTCTGCCTCACTATCTATCTGTGGATGAAAAGTTATGCTCAAATTCACTTTGGTACCCAATCCTTTTTGGAACTATTGCCAAAATTGGGAGGTGAATTGACCTCCTTTGTCCGAGACGATGGACAAGGGAACCCCATGGAACCTCTCAATCTCTTGGATGTACAACCTGGCATACTCCTCCGTAGTGTTAGTTGTCTTAACTGCTAAGAAGTGAGCAGATTTGGTCATCCTATATACAATCACCCATATCAAATTATGTTGCTTTCGAGACCTCAGTAGACCAGTAATGAAGTCCATATTGATCATCTCCCACTTCCATTTAAGAATCTTAAAGTTCTGAGCTAATCCACACGGCCTATGATGCTCAACTTTCACTTACTGACAATTCGGGCACTTGGAAACAAATCCAGCAATACCCCTATTCATTCCACTCCACCAATAGACTTCTCTCAAGTCGTGGTACATCTTGGTAGAGCCAAGATGAATGGAATATGTATTTCTATGAGCTTCATCCATGATTCTATCTTGAAGACCATCAATATCTGGAACGTACAATATATTCTAGTATCTCAACACCCCATCTCCCCCTTTGGAGAAGACCATCGCTTTCTGTTTGAGGATAACCTCCTTCAATTGGAGTATGACAGGATCTCGATCTTGCTTTTCTTTCACCTCTTCACCAAAGACGAAGCAGACCCGTTCTGAATATTAACTCCTCCCTCATCATTCTTCTCAAGTTGAACTCTTAATCGGGCCAATCAATGCACTTCTTTAGGTAGCTCCTTCTTCCTTTCCTCAATATGGGTTGTGCTACCCATTGATAACCTGGTAAGAGCATTAGCAACAATGATAGCTTTACCTGGATAGTAGAGAATGCTTATGTCATAATCCTTAAGCAACTCCAACCATCTTCTTTGACACAGGTTGAGCTCTTTCTAACTGAAGACATACAGCAAGCTCTTGTGGTAGGTGAACACATCCACATGCACTCCATACAAGTAGTGGCGCCAGATTTTAAGCGCAAACACCACTGCTGCCAACTCAAGATCATGGGTTGGATAGTTCCACTCATAAATCTTAAGTTGTCTAGAAGCATCGACCATCACTTTCCCTCTATACATCAGCACACATCCCAATCCAACTTTTGAAGCATCAAAATAGATCAGAAAGTCCTCTGTTCCATCGGGAAAGGTTAGAACTGGTGCAGTAGTCAGTCTAGTCTTCAATTCTTGGAAACTCTTCTCACATTCATCGGACCACTGAAACTTGCCCTTTTTTCTAAGTCAACTTAGTTAACGGTGCGGATAAGGAAGAAAATCCCTCAACAAATCTGCGTTAGTAAACTAGCAACCCTATGAAACTTCTTATGTCAGTTGGAGAGGTCGGTCTTGGTCCAGTTCTTAACCATTTCAGTCTTTTGAGCATCCACTCGAATACCTCACCGGAGATAATATGGCCTAGGAAAGTCGCTAACTTAAGCTAGAATTCACATTTTGAGAATTTTGCATACAACTCAAGGTTCGTAAATGTTTGGAGGACAATTTTGAGGTGATTTGCATGCTCTTTTCATCTCTTAAATACACCAAAATATCGAAATGAACACAACCACAAACATATAAAGATACTGTCGAAACACTTTATTCATCAATTGCAGGTGCATTCGCCAACCCAAAGGACATGACTAAGAACTAAAAATGGCCATATCTAGTCCTAAAGGCTTTCTTTGGAATATCACATTCCCTCTGTTTCAACTGATGGTAACCAGATCTAAGGTCTGTCTTTGAGAAATAAGAGGCACTCTGAAGTTGGTCAAACAAATCGTCTATCCTTGGGAGAGGATACTTATTCTTTATGTTACCTTGTTCAATTGCCTATAGTCAATGCACATTCTGAGTGACCCATCTTTCTTGCGCACGAATAGGACAGAGGCACCCCAAGGAGAAACACTCAGCCTTATGAAGCCCTTCTCTAACAAATCTTTCAATTGTTCTTTTAATTCTTTCAACTCAGCAGGGGCTATCCTATAAGGTGGAATCAAGATAGGCTGGGTATCGAGAAGAAAATCAATCCCAAAGTCAATCTCCCTATCAGGAGGGACTCCGGGCAGATCCTCGGGAAATACTTTCAAAAACTCATTCACAACCGGGACTGACTCAAGAGTAAGAGACTCAACATTATCAGATTTAACTCTCACAAGGTGGTATATACAACCCTTAAAAATCATCTTTCTGGCCCTAAAATATGAGATAAACTTTCCTTTAGGTGCTATGAAATCACCCTTCGACTCTAGAACCGGTTCATTCAAAAAAGGAACTTAACAGTTCAGGCTCTACAATCAACGGAGACAGAACAAGTGTGAAGACAATAAATGCCAATGATCAAATCAAAATCAGTCATATCTAACTCAATCAGA
The DNA here is from genome assembly GCA_011800125.2 of Solanum clarkiae. Taxonomy (NCBI): domain Eukaryota; kingdom Viridiplantae; phylum Streptophyta; class Magnoliopsida; order Solanales; family Solanaceae; genus Solanum; species Solanum clarkiae. The sequence goes on along the minus strand of JAABOM020000056.1, from coordinate 134,566 downwards.
TCAATAATAGTATCATTCTGATGGATGGACACTACACAAGCCCTATAGACTCTCTGATCCCGAATAAACTCACCTACGGGAGTAGAAACATCAAAGGGTTCAAGAAGACTTTCAGGGGCTCTATCAAATCTACTAGCCATATAAGGAGTTACAGAAGATAATGTGGCACCAAGATCCATCAATACATAATAATCAATAGAAAAGACTCGAATCGTACCAGTCACAACATCTAGGGAGTTCTCCTGATCATGTCGACTACCCATAGCATACAAACGGTTTGTGGCCCCGCTTGCGCCTGGACCCGCTTGCGCCTGGCCCCACTTGCGCCTGGCCCCGCTTATGCCTGCCGTAGTACTTCTCTAATTTCCTTTAGCTAGTGGGGTTTGTGCAGAAGATTAAGCCCGGTCAACCCACTTTGGACAATCTCTCTGATAGTGACCCGCTCGGCCACACTTGTAGCATATATCACTCCCCTCACATCATCTCCCTAAGTGCAATTTACCGCACTTACTATATGCTAGCTTACCCAATGAACCTTGAGCCACACTGGCTTGTCATTGAGATCCATGGGCTCCAACATTCTGGGACCTCTGATCATTTTTGACTCTAGGTGCAGGTGCACTAGCAGATGAGGGTACAGGAAATCAGTTTCTATTCCCCTTCTTTCCAACCTCATGGCTGGATGTTTTTGTTTTCTTATTTCTGAACTCCTCTTTATGATACTGCCTCTCCTCATCAGCTTGTTGCACAAAGGTCATCAATCTTCCAATATCCATATCACTAACGAACATTTCTCCCCTCCCATCCCTCTTCGGCCCTCTATTCAACCATTAACATACATTCCTATCCTCCCCCTCATATCAGCAACCATGTACGGAGCATAGCAAAACAGTAGTGTAAACTTCAGCCCATACTCTTTGTACAGTCATAGAGCCCTGTTTCAAGTTCAAGAACTCTCTTACCTTTGCCCCTCTTCGCTCCCTTGGGAAGAAGCACGCCAAGAAGGCTTTCTTGAATATAGCCCTAGTCAGCATGGGGGCATCCTCTCCTCTACCCTTCTTCCACTGGTCGAAAAACAATCTAGCTACACCCTTTAGTTGATAACCAGCTAGTTCTACTCTGTCAGCATCAGCCACATGTATCACTTGGAACACTTTCTGAGGCTCCTCCAGATAAGTCTAAGGATCCTCAGTGGATGCAGATCCTGTGAACTCAGGAGGATTAATCCTCAAGAATTCCCAAACTCTCAAAGTGTCGCGGGCATCCTGTCAACCCACGCTTTCTCTTGCAGCAGGTGCTGTGACAGCCTGGGCTAGAGTTTGAATAGCCTGGCGAAACTCAGCATTGGAGACCTCATTTTGCGGGGGCTGCGCAGTAGGCACAACATGTTCCATAGGCTCCTCATGTCCTTGAGGCTCAGGTGGGTTAACATGTTGTCTGGCGACACGTCCTCTACCTCTAATGACCCTTCAGGGAGTAATGAGCACAATTCTGCAATGCGCAAAGCACGAACTAGAATAGAGCTTTCATAGAGTATAGTTCTATAACACGATTCAGAACATGAAAGAAGTGAAACATTTTCTAATGCCATATAGCCTCCTTCTTATCAAGTGTGGTCGACAACACACCCATAAATAAGACTCTACTAGACATGGCTTCATAGACTCCCTAGGACACTTGAACTCCTACTTTGATATCAAGTTTGTCACACCCCATGAGGGGATCCAAGACATGGCCAGCACCCCAAGACTATTGCTAGTCCCCTAGAGAACCACTTGGCCTTATCACATTCATTCATTCATACTTTCTACTAATTAGCAGAAGACATAAAGAAAATAAGTAGGCATATTTATCTAGTCTCAAATAATACTATTAACAATATAATAAAAGGTTAGTAGAAAGAACTAGCTCACAATCTTACAATTAACATTCGACTCTAGTCTATGAAACTTCTATCACTATCAGGTGGTGCCAATGGCGGACCCATGGCTACCTCAATCAAAATAAAACTAATAAATAGTTTAACTCTAAAGTAAGATGAAGATAACATATGAATCCTCCGAAGTAAAGGAGGCTTACCGATCAACTGAACATCCAAGATACTCAATGATGCACCTGTTGATGATCTCTAATCCCTGTATCTGTATCATAAACCGATGCAGCACCGAGTGGCGTCAGTATGTGAAATTTATATATGTAAAATAGCTTAATAAAACTGAAATAGGTAGAATAATATGAAACAACAATCAACTCAATATAGAAATCAATCAACATATCAAATGTCTATCTAAAGCAAGAAGAAAGAGTAGATAAGTGATCTATCAACCCATCAAACCTCATCAATCAAATCAGACTCATCTCAAAGGGACTCATCTCATCTCATCTCATCTCATCTCATCTCATCTCAACTCAGAGTGCTCATCTTGGAAACTTTTTGGGAGTTTGACAACAATCACTTATAAACCAATGATTGTACAACAATTATATTGATGTTGCCACAGTGTTCCGTACTTTCCAGGTAAAGAACGAATCGAAACCACAATGGACAAGTCCAAAATGGAGATATCCATCTACAAGTTCTCTATTGTTTCAAGGACTTCTAATCAGAGGGGACCTCCAGATAATGTGATTTGATTATCCTAATCTTCACCTATGCTTAGCTACGTAGTTTTACGAGTGTGAGTTGGGATAACTCTTACTCTTTCGGTGCTCGATACTCCTCCCAAGACCCAATGCTCATAAGACAATCCATCTAATTAAATCATCTCAATCAACTCATCTCAAATCAGCCTCATAAATACATTCATCATTTAATCAGTCTTATAGAGACTCCATCATATCATCAATCAACATCTCAATCAATAGCTCAAGACTTAGAATGATCATTAGGGAACAACCGAATAGACAAATTATTGGAGTTCATTTATGGGGACTCACATGACTATCAAGTTCTATAAATCTATCATAGTTCTCAGCTCACAATCATAATCGACATTCTCAATTAAGGCTCTAGACTCAATCTCTAGATTTATTCATGCATGCTTTCGAAAGTTAACATCTATAATTTATCCAATATCTCATGAAAAGTATTTAATTCAAGAAAACAAGTTTATGATGATCATCAACATAAGAAAATACATGTAATTAATATAAATTTCAAGAAAATCATATATGTAGACTCACGAACCTTCAATTCTCTTCTAAGACCATCTATGGGGCACATGAGAGAACAATCTCATGTTTTTAGTTTAGCCTTACATACCTAGGATGAAGTTTTACCAATCAACCGTCAATAATTTCCTTGAATTCTTCAATCTACGCTTCCCTCTCTATTCTTTCAAGCCCTAGTCTTTCAAATATTTAAAAAAGGACTTAGAATGGGGTTTAACACCCTATTTATGGATCAAAACGATCCAATTTGATCATGTTTTGAGTTTAGAAGGGGTTGAGAATTGATCGAAATTTCCCAAGAATTAAAAAGAAAAAGTTTACTCAGAAAATGCCCAGTGCGCGATGTGGACGAGGCACGGACCTGTATAAATTTTTTCCAAAATTTTTGAACGAGTTTTTAATTTTCATCAAAAAATTAATAAAAATACAAGGTATGTCCGCGTCCCAGGCACGCACGCCTTGGGCGCGCACAACCACTATTTTTCATCTCGGATCGAAGAATTATTTTTTGATCCGGTTGCTCTAAAATTTGAATGACACCATTTTCTCACTCAATTTTTCATGTTGATCGCATATCCGGTCTCAGATTCATAAATGGAGCATGGGAAGACACGTTACATGCACATCTCTATTCTAGGGGTATTTCAATAATTTTATCTGGTGTTACATAGACTTGGTTTACCAAGCTACGTAGAAGGTGAAGATCATACGAAAGAGATTGAACACTACACGGAGTCGACAGAAATTCTACACTGATGTTAGGAGAATAGACTTAGAGTTCGAGGTCGACGATTGGGTGTATTTGAAAGTGTCACCTATAAAGTGGGTGATATTATTTGGGAAAGGAAGTTGAGTCCGAGGTACATTGGTCCCTATCGAATTTTAAAGAGAATGGGTAATGTAGCTTATAAATTAGAGCTACCACAAGAGCTAGCGGCTATCCATCCAGTCTTTCACATTTCTATGTTTAGCAAGTGTTTGGGAGACCCGTAGTTGGTTGTGCCTATTAAAAGCATTAGAGTGAGGAACAACTTGAACTATGAAGAGATCCTCATTCAAATCCTTGATTGTCAGGTTCATATGTTGAGAACCAAAGAGATTGCATCTATCAAGGTGTTGTGGAGGAACCAATTTGTAAAAGAAACTACTTGGAAAGTCTAAGAGGATATGAAGGGTAGGTATCCGCAGTTATTCCTAACCGATGATGATGAGGGAGTCGATGGTAATGATCTATTTCTATTCTTTGAGTTCCTTTTCATTCAAAGTTTGAAATAATGATAGTTTTCCAGAATTCGACTAATGATTCGTTCGATTTGTTGATTGTTTACTTGCTTACTTGCTTAATTGATGGGTTGGATGAGTGATTTGTTACTTTCTTAATTGTTAGAGTCTATGATAGGGACTTTGTCATGTTTAGGCTTCTAGATCACTCTTTATTCGAGGACGAATGATTCTAAAGGGGATATAATGATACACCTAGTAAAATTACTAAAATATCCTAGGTGAGGGAACGCTTGCATGACGTATCTACCCAAACTTTTTTGAATTGCTTAATTTTTAAAGTCTATGATAGGGACTTGTGCCATGTTTAGGCTTCTAGATCGCTCTTCATTCGAGGACGAGTGATCCTAAGGGGGATATAATGTTACACCTGGTAAAATTATCAAAATAGTCCTAGGTGAGGGAACACGTGCACATGACGTATCTTCCCAAATTTTTTGGCAAATACGAAATCAAAATCGTGATCAACACAAAATAATTTTGTGACAAAATGGTCTTGATTGAATTTCAGAACAATTGGATCAAAAGATAATTTTTCGAGAAAAAAATGTAATTCTAGAAGACTTGTCGCAGATTTAAACTTAATGGTGGTCCAAATATTTTCTACAAGATTAAGAAATCGATCAAAAAATTTTTAGAAAAAAAATAAACATGGAGGGAACAAATTCACGTCATGAACGTGGTTCACCGACCTGTTCCATCGAAGTTTAAAAGTTTTAATATTTCGAGAGGCATTTTGGACTTTTTTCCATCCCTCCCAAACTGAATCAATGACCAATATAGGTCATTTTCAACTTAAAAAAGGTTTTAAAATACATTCCTAAACCCCTATTACGTTAGAACAAGAGCTAGGGCTAAGAATAAGAGAAGAAAAACAAGGGATTCGAACAATTGGAGCAAAAACCTGTACAAATTATCTTTCAAACTTCATCTCAGGTATGTAGGGATACCTAAAGTGTTGGATTGAGTTCATCCACGCGCCTTTTCATTCACATGATTTGAATCGGAGTGTAGGAATTGAGCAGCGAAATCTCATAACTCTAATCTTCGAGTTAATTTCAATTATGAATGAATTGTCATACGAATTTATAAATTTATATTTATGAACAAATAGATGAGTTGCATATGGTCTACATGAATTTTGAGCCTTTGTTTATTGCTAACCTTATAAATCCTATTTTGTATCATTTTATATAATCCTTGTTGCATTAACTGAATTGAGATCATGATTGTAAATGTATGAGTTGAGTAACTTGAGCATGATTGAGTATGTGGAGTATGATTATTTCTCTATATGCATATGTACTAAGAATTTTACATGTCTTTTGTGATAAACATGATTCATTGGAGTCTAAATGATCATTTGAGTTAGAGTCTTGAATGATTGAGGAGTCTTGATAGTATGCATGATTGATAGTCCTGATTGGTTGCATTGTTGGTTGATTGGATTGAGCTTGACTGGAGTAAACCATAAAGAGTTGATTGACATAAGCATATTTTAGTCTTGGGGGGAGTATTGAGCACTGATATGGGCGCGAGTAAATAACGACTCTAACCCATAAACTACATTGTTAGCGTAGGATAGTTGTGTCGTTAATTCGAGCGACTCATGTTCCAAAAAGATGGACATTGATTGTGGATACAAGAGAGAGGGCATGGCAATGACGTTGCCTATATTGTACATCACCAAACTAAAGATAGTGAGATCGATTGTCGGTTAAGAGAAACTCCCGAGCAACACATGAGATTATATGAAATATTTTAAACGAGGTGCATAACATTGAGTTTGTTTTCAAAGCATAATTTTATTCTTAAACCTGTATATTCATTAAGTTGAGTCATGATTGTTGAGTTGATTGTTGAGCCGATTTGATTGATTTGTGTCCGAACCTTACTTGTTTCTTGAGCCATTCTACATGTTAGTATATTTCATGTACTGATGTCTATTTGGGTTTGCATCGTTAATGATGCAACTGTTGACACCCAATTTTGACCCTCCTTCCCCCCCTCCCCCCCAACCCTCTTCTTATGTTATTCGATTATTTAAGCATTTAAAAAAATATACTTTTATTATATGTATAAATTTATATTTTAGTTTACCCGATAAATTGT
>JAABOM020000056.1:84948-127902 GCA_011800125.2 Solanum clarkiae | reverse complement strand
CCCAAGACCCTCTATAATGCTTAGACTATTATTTCATGCAAATTCAAGTGTCCCGAACTCATTCTGGATCTCAAGAAACTCATTCGAGCTTCAAGCTCTTCTTCAAATCTAGGTCAAGCTTATTTATATTTTAAGACCATCATGGGTCTCCTACATCAAGCCAAGTTAAAAGGAATTTCTGTTGGTTAAGTTTTGTAGAAGTGTCGGTAGGAGGGTCAACTTTAAAGGGAAATATATCTTAGCACAAAACCAACATGGTGGCCCATGACATACTAAATTAACGATCTTTGAATTAGTTTTCCAACGCACTTGGTTTCACCTTATTTAGATTTCAGATGAAGAAGTTATGCCCGCTTTCATAGAACTTGTATGTGCAGGAGTATATACGGGTTTTTGCCAAATTCCGTTTAATTAATGACATTCTGTAAATTTAGTTATTTCTATTGGCCTTTTGGAAATTTCTTCCTAAAGACCTAAATCCCATTCCTAAAGATCAAATTCACTCCTCCCAATTGGAATACACTCTCAAATTCCCCCAATAGCCTCCACCGAACCCCAATAAGAATTCAAGGAAACTCAAGAACAAGTTGTGAATTTCAAGACCCCTTTCCAAGCTTTAAGTCTTTCTCAACTCAATTTCAAGAAATTTAAGGTCTAATGTATGTGGATTTCATTCATAGGTTCCTTTTACCTATGAAGCCCAAGCTTCCTTTTTACCTAAATTGCATGTTTTCAAGTTGTGTTACTTATGTGTGTTACTTATTATGAATTATGATTTCAAATTATGTTGGGTTTTATGAAATATTGATTGGAAACACATGTCTACCTATTTCAAGATTATACTCTGAGATGGTTTGTCTATTGTGACTATGTATGTTTTGGGGTATTAAACTATGGTTTATTATGAGATTTGATGATAGATTTCAATGTATATTGCATAAGGGTATTACCAAGTGTTGGTGGTTTGTGATTTAATTCAAGTATTCTTGTATGATTTTACTCTTGAATTGCATGGTTTTACTTAGCATTACACACGCACCAAGTGTTTGATAAAATGTCTGGTTATTTTTTCTTGAGAAATTGAAGGTCCAATGCTTGTTTTATGAGTTGAATGACTTTATGTTGATGAAATGAATGTATGTATATAATTTTCTCCTATATAGTGTTGGAAATTGACCATGCCCTACTCGGGGGGGGAGGGATTAAGAGCCCGGTTAACCGTGTAGAGGGGTTTGTACCTTTATAATCGGGTTAAGGGGTTTGTACCTGAATCACCATGGGTGATAAGGTTTGACGATCTAATAACCAATCAAGGGGTTTTTACCTTGATAACCGAGTAAAGGGGTTTGTGCCTCAATCACCATTTATGGTAGGGTGAGACGATCCACCAACCAATCATGGAGTTTGCATCTTGATAAGCGGGTTGAGGGGTTTGTACTTCAATCACCATGGGAGGTAGGATGAGATAATCCACCAACCAATCAAGGGGTTTGTACCTTGATAAACTATAAGCGCTATAATTATGGTCGCTTCTTGCACATGTATTCTGTTCTATGTAAGCATGATTTGCACCAAGCATCACCCATGCATGCCATATTGCTATAGACTTATTAATTGCTTATGTTTATGCATTTCGATTATGTTGGTTTTCTCTTGTTGTATTGCATCCTACGTAGTTAGTTCATTCAAACATACTAAGGTATACTTTATGCCTACATGGTGTTACCATATATGTACCGGAGCCCCACTTGATCATCCACCTCCTCCACGTGGCTAGTATGATTTACCTCAAAGAAAGTTGGTGAGTCCTCAACTCTGAGGACATACTTCTCTTGATTTATGCTATGTATTGACTCTTCTTATGCTAGAAACTTTTGACCATGAGGGTGAGCCCTGTTGCTTGTCTTGGACCCACTAAGTTCTATGTCTAGAGGTGTTGTTGGACAAGTTATATATTATGCTTGAGTTTTGACTTATCTATGTTATTTAAGTATTAAATACACTCTCTCCCTTAGTCCTAATTCCCCTTGTTTATATTTTCTCTTGTTGTTCATTCTTGCTTCTGCAACCAACGATGCTAAATAATATGCAAAGAGGGTTGTTTGGGGTCCTTTCGATTTCCCCATTCGCCGGTCATGTCCAGGAGATAGGTCTAGGTTGAGAAAAACTTGTTATCAGAGCACTAGGTCGTTAGGTCCTCAACATCCAACACACCGCGTTGATTAGAGTCTTGTTCATGGTTCTGAAGCGCGCCACGACTATGAATAGGAGGCTTTGTGGAATTCTAGTAAATGTTTCACTTCTTCATGATCTATGTTGTGCGATAGAGTTAGGTCCCCTAGGGCGTATTACTAATCCCTAACATTACATTTCAGGATATGTCTCAAGCTACTCAGGCCAGCGATATATCGAATGCGGAGGTTCACAATACTCTATGGGTATTGGCCAAAGCAGTGACAAATTGATGGCTCAGCTCAATCAACAAGTGAGTGCTCCCAAGACTTCAAATAGTAAGAGAAGGGGTAATGAGGCCAAGAGGGCCCATTTTGAAGGAAAGTTCCAAAGTCCCAAATATAAAGGTGATGTTATGTGTCCAACATGTTGTAAGGTTCATAGATGCCCGTGTTTGAAGGACACTAATTGTTGTTTTGATTTTGGTGAAGTAGGAAATAATATAAAGGACTGCCCTCATAAATGCAATAAAAGTAAAGTAGCTGACGGTGGGATGACTAATCCCAAGTGTCAACGGTGTGGAAAGAACCATGGTGGCCTATGCTTGAGGAAGACCAATGCTTGTTATGGATGTAGTGAAGTGGGTCACAAGGTAGTTGATTGTCCATATGCTCGAAGGAGGCGTGCGGGTGGTCGACCTTTAGATCAAGGTGGTCATGTTGATAAAGGGGCTGAAGGAGGGGATGAGGTGCCCGATGTTATTACCGGTATGTCAAAGTTTCCTTTAACTTTGTTGAGCATACATTGATGGGTCCGATATGCCATTATTTCTTTCATTATTCTTTTTGGTTACTAGTGGGCTTCTTGTGTGTCCCGAGTTGTTTTGTGAAACCTTGGTATCTACCCTTTTGTTGAGTGTATTATTGCTAGAAAGTTCATAGGTGTTGTTCCGTGTTCATATTGTATTTGGTCTTGCCTTGTGGCTTGTCGGAGTTTATGTGGTGGTTTGGATGTCATACTAGGGATGGACTAGTTTCATGCATATTATGTCTCCACGGATAGTAGAACTCGTAGAGTTAGATCCAAGTCCCTACTAAACCCGTCTTTGAGTGGGAGATTGTCTAGTGGTAGCAAAAGAGGTTGATCTATTTCTTGTACTATAGTACACTTGATCTCTAAGGGTTGCATTCTTTATCTTGTGAGAGTTAGGGGTATTGATCCTAAGTTATTTCTATTAAGCTATTTTAGTGGTAAATGAGTCCTTTGTATCCTTATCGACATTTTTGAATTCGGAATAGTGTCTTTTATTTTGGCTAATGCGTCGGTTATGTTTATAAGTCTCAAAAATAGGGTCTTTAAACCTTGCCTTGTTCTACTTGTGATGGTCCTTGGTGGTGATATGTTGTTTTGTCTCCGGGAGTGAGGAGAAGCATGTGATTCATTTGAGGGTAGTACTACAAAGTTCAAGGAACGAGGTTGGTGCTAAATAGGAGAAATGGGAGATTTGGTTGTAATAGGTTGCCTTCCTAGGTCATGTGGTGCTAGGTGATGGAATTAAGGTGGAACCTAATAAAACGAAGGTGATTAGAGATTAGCCTAGACCTTTGACTCCATCAGATATTAGGGGTGTCTTGGACTTAGGCATTATTACCGGAGGTTTGTGGAAAGGTTTTGTTCTACTGCTTCTCCGATGACTTTGTTGACCCCAAGTAAGGCTAATTTGAGTGGACCGATGAGTGTGAATAGAGTTTCTGAAATGTTGAAGGTTAAGCTTGTGTTCGCTCCTATATCGGTTCTATCGGAAGGGTTGGAAGGGTTATTATGTATTGTTGTTCCTCAAAAAATAGTTTGAGTGGTGTTTTGATGCTAAATAGTATGGTGATAACCTATGCTTCTAGACAACTTAATGTGCTTGGAAAGGATTACCATACCCATGATCTTGAATTGACCGTCGTGGTGTTTGCTTTGAAAATTTGGCTTCATTGTTGTTATGGGGTGCTTGTGGATATGTTTACCGATCGTAAGAGTCTCCAATATATGTTCACTGAAAGGATCTTAACTTGAGATACAAAGGTGGTTAGAACTCCTTAAGGACTATGATATGAGTGTGCATTATCATCTCGGTAAGGCTAATGTTGTGGTCGATGCTCTAAGTAGGATGGCTATGTATAGCCTAGCATATGTTGATCATGATGGCAAAGAGGCAGCTAGAGAGGTCCATCGATTGGTTAGGTTGGAGGAAGTTGAGGATTGTAGTGTAGTATTCTTGATGGTCCCAAATTTTCTTTGGTTGAAGAGGTTTAGTTTAAGCAAGGCCTTGATTCCGTCTTATCAAAGTTGAAAGTTTTAGGTGAAATGATGGTAAAGTGGAGGTTGTCTCCCAAGGGGGAGATGGTGGTTATGGTACGAAGTGCGATAAGTGTGTTTAAGGTTGACAATTAAGTTTAGGATAGAATATAGAGGGAGGTTGGTAAGGTTGCAAAAGGATTGGAATTACCTAGGGATATGGATATGGTTCGTCTGGTTCTTCATGCTTCTATGTCGAGGGGATGTGTTGGTGACTCTAGTGCTATAGAATTCTTTGAGGTTATGGGTGTTGTGGAGGATAAGTTGACTTAGGATAAAGTCCTGGTGAAGGCATTGGATGGAAGGGTGGAAAAGTTTATTAATAAGGATACAATGTTCGTCAAGGCGCTTTAGAAGAATCATCAAGTCAAAAATATCTTTCGAGGAGCTGGAGAGGTTATGGAGAAGCAATATCTTTACCTCTTTCACTCAACTCAAGCTATGATAACAAATCAATTCCTTTTTTTTTATGATCGCAAATCCTATGTTTTATCCCTATGTCACTTGCATACATTCTGTCACGCCCAAAGTCCCGTTAAGGCGGATTGGCACCCATTGCCGATAAGGCTTGGGAGAACCAACTTGTATCCCTGCACTTTCTATATATATATTATAAGGGATTTCTATATTCAACATGCCTTAAAGAAACAGTAATAACAAGCCAAAAGGAAATGCATATGGCTAGGCCGTTGGGGCCATGTTGTGTAAAGTACGAGACATGATCACACTTTAATTTAAATAGCCTACAAGCCTCTAGATAAAGAAAAGTATCTAATAATAGGCCCCGCCTCGACTTACTATACAATACAAAAATATATGCTCTAGACACACAAAGCTCCGTAGCAACTTAGAGCTTGGTAAAAACAGCTGGATATACTGTACTCCTACTGGGGAGATCTATTAGTACCTATACCTGCAGCATGAAATGCAGGTCAAAGTAAGGGACGTCAGTACGAGATAATGTACTAAATATGTAAGGCAGGAAATACTGTATATAAAGTAGCAACTCAAATGAAACTATGCAGTTTTGTAGGATAAGAGACCACCTTTAGTTATGCTATGGGATCATGTACTTTATGTTCTTTTTATTACTTTACCTTCACTGTATAATCTGTGCACAACATGTAATACAAATGACCAGCTGATCAGTGGTAAATTTATATCGGGATCGACCCTGGCTAGGCTTTTCCTTTCACCTCTTGCGCTACCACCCGTGATAGGATCGACCCTAGCTAGGTGATTTTTCCATCCCTCGGGTTACCACCCATCAATAGACAATAAACTTTACTTTATCTTTTAATTACCTTTGAGATGATTCTTTTGGTGGTCATAATATTGGAGCTGTAGGACTGTAGATGTAGCATGTGACATGTAAATAATCATACAAAGACAATATGACAATGAAAAGAGTACGTTACACAAATAATGGAATGTGTATGAGATGAAACAACTCGTGAACTTTATTTAACAACAAGAACCCATGTAACTTGCTATCCACGTATGTATGCAGATTTGAAGGTGACTATGTATGGGAGCATGTGAACATGTGAAAGAGTGGAGACACAGTTAATACTTGTGTCGGAGTTGGTAAGTGCCTTTATGTGCGAAGGAAGAATCTATATTTCATGCCAAGTAATACGAAATCAAATAGCACTACATACCTCGCCGTACGACCTCGCTATTACCTCGACATAACCTTTCCTACCTCCAAATATTTATCTACAATATAGTAGATGATTGAACTAGCATTAGAAGCCAATAGATACATCTTGGCAACCCAATCTCATAAAAACAACACACGAGCAGCAAGCGTATAATCATAAACCCAAGCATATTCTTTCAACCTTTCCACCTCTAATCATACTTTCTAACAAACAATATCATATACATATCATGTTCAGCCTGTTTTAGTGCCATAACTGTCTTACAACAGCCCACAAAGCACAACACATAACAATTCTACACAACATACAAATAGGCGGCATAACGTTACTTCCCTTCATTACATTTCGACGTCGAAAATTCCAAACCTTTTCCAACTTTAACCAAATAGTCCCAACAATATATACACATAAAACAGTCCTAAAATAGTGAAAAAATAGTTCTAAAGTATTTGGAGAACGTGAAACAACAATCTTCGATTATCAGCCCACAAGTTACTATGAAGAGCACAATTATGATATCATACAAGATCTCACTTTTACGGACTGTAAAAATGGTGTAGCAGACTTTATACATCATTATAGAACCAAGACTCAGTAATAATGGTATCCTCCCTTCATAATCAATCCAACCAAAAAGAGAAAAGCTTCCAAATACACAAGAAAAATGAACAACAACCTTTAGAGCACATGCTGTCCAACAATTTCAGCACAGGTATATGCAGCTTACCCTCTTGTTTTTCATGAGAAAACAATACTAAACACATAAGTATTCTTACTTACCTTTATCATCAAGGTGTAGGGGTTCTCCAAGAACCCTAAAAGTCTCCTTGTGGCTGCTTTGCAAGGTTAAGAAGGTGTCGAGAGAAAGCTTTGAAAAGCTTATTTTTTTGTCTAAGTTAAATGACTTGAAGGAGCTGCTTGTAAGCCCTTTTAAAGGATTTATTTGGCTGACTTTCTTTTACATTTTAGGACTTATTTTATCAGTTGACTAGTGTACCATTTTTCCCCTTTCACTTGGGCCTTAAGGGGCTCCAAATTGGTGGGCCTTTGCTCCCATTTTCCCCTTTCTCTTAGTTGGTTTGGGCCTAAACTATCAAAGAAATTGTGATGTCTTTGGGCTATTTTTATATCCTTATTGGGATGAAAATATAGTCCATTTATGATGCTAAAAAATGGGCTAAAGTTACACCCTTAATACGGACTTTATTCATGATCGAACATGGACAAATTCGACGTTGGGCCTCATCTATGTCTAGCTAGCAAATTTAAGCTAAGCTAGTAGGTGACTCACCTGTTAGGTTCCTAAGTCCTACAAGCACATCACTTCTCTCACTTCATTTAAGGCCGCGATCTCCTCAATTTGACTTAAAACTTATATACACTCGACTCTCTTAAGCGTTAGACGTACATATTACCCTATAATATGAGATTCAAGAACTTTTAAAAATAGGCGCTACTTTGACAAGGCAGTATCATATTTCATGTGCATAGCACAAGTAAATTTAAGGTGTAGGTTGTTACACATTCATGTTTTTGTTGACATATTCATGATGATTTTGAAACATATGTTGAGATTTTTAAAATGATGTTTAAGTGCATTGTTGCATTCTTGTTTGGGATGATCTCTTCAAAATACTCTTTTTATGTACTTTTCTTTGACATTCGGGGATGAATGTTTCTAAGGTGGAGATATTAAAACTACCCTGAAAAGTATCCGAAAATATGCCTTGGAAGTGTCCGAAATCGTAATTCCACATATCTCAAAGTTCGTGCATGATTTCGAAAATCTGACTTCTATATTGAAATTCTAGGATAGTCATGACAAATCATTTTTTAAGGGGCAAAATGGAGTGGGGAATGGGTTGAACCCCAATTTTAGAGCAATCATAGCAAAATCTGAAATTTCAAAGTGAGCGAAAAACAGTGAGCAGGCACGCCCCTGGCACAAGGCGGCCAGGGCACGCCAGTGTATTATTTTGTGCCTAGTTTTTTCCTTTCTGGTACAAGGCATTTGGGTCTTGGTCGTAAACCTCCCTATATGTAAAAATACTTACACTTAGTCATATTTCATCCTCATATAGTTCAAGAGATTCCCCAAAAATCTCTCTAACACTAAGACTATTATTTCATCCAAATTCAAGTGTCCCAAACTCTTTCTGGATCTCAAGAAAATTATTCAATCTTCAAGCTCTCATTCAAATCTAAGTCAAGCTTATTCATTTTTCTTAAGACCATTGTGGGTTGCCTACATCAAGCCAAGTTCAAAGGAACTTCCGTTGGCTAAGTTTTGCACAAGTGCCATTAGGAGGGTCAATGTTAAAGGGGAATGTCACTTCCGCACAATGAACTGGGTGGCCCATGACCTACCAAATTAAATATCTTTGAATTAGTTTTCCAACGGACTTGGTTTCACCTTATGTAGAGTTCAGACGAAGATGTTATGCCCGTTTTTGTAGAACTCGTATGTGCAAGGGTATATATGGATTTTTGCCAAATTCCATTTCATTAATGGCGTTCCATAAATTTAGTTATTTCTATTGATCTTTTGGGAATTTTTATGCTATCTTAACACTTCCTAAAGACCTAAACCCCATTCTTAAAGATCAAATTCAATCCTCCCATTTGAAATACACTCTCAAATTCTCCCAATAGCCTCTACCGAACCCCAATAAGAAGTCAAGGAAACTTAAGAAAAAGTTGTGGATTTCAAGACGCCATTCCAAGATTCAAGTTTTCTCAACTCATTTTCAAGAAATTCAAGGTCTAAGGTATGTAGGTTTCATTCATGGGTTCCTTTTACCTATGAAGCCCAAGCTTCCCTTTTACCTAAATTACATGTTTTCAAGTTGTGTTACTTATGGTTATTACTTATTATGAATTATGATTACAAATTATGTTGGGTTTTTATGAAGTGTTGATTGGAAAGACATGTCTACCTATTTCATGATTATACTATGACATGGTTTGTCTATTGTGACTACGCATGTTTTGGGGTATTAAACTATGATCTATTATGATATTTGACAATAGATTTCAATGTACATTGCGTGAGGGTAGTACAAGTGTTACTGGGTTGATTTAGTTCAAGTTTTCATGCATGATTTTACTCTTGAATTGCATGGTATTACACTAGCATTACACACCCGCCAAGTATTTGATAAAATATCTGGTTATGTTTTATTGAGGAATTAGAAGTCCAATGCGTGTCTAATAAGTTGTATGACTTTATGATGATGAAACAAATTTATGTATATAATGTTCCCCTATATAGTGTTGGAAATTGACCATGCCCTACTCGGGGAAGGGGGGGTTAAGATCCTGGGTAACCATGTTGAGGGGTTTGTACCTTGATAATCGAGTTGAGAGGTTTGTACCTTAATCACCATGGGTAGTAGGGTGCGATAATCCACTAACTAATTAAGGGGCTTTTACCTTGATGATTGGGTAGAGGGTTTTGTACCTCAATCACCATGGGTGATAGGGTGAGACAACCCACCAACCAATCAAGGGGTTTGTACCTTGATAATCGAGTTGAGGGGTTTGTACCTTAATCACCATGGGTGGTAGGGTGAGACGATCCACTAACCAATCAAGGGGTTTATACCTTGATAAACTATGAACTCTACAATGATTTTCTCTTTTTGCACATGTATTATGTTCTATGTAAGCATGATTTACACCAAGCATCACCCATGCATGCCATATTGCTATAGACTTATTCATTGCCTATGTTTATGCATTTCGATTATGTTGCTTATCTCTTTTTGAATTGCATCCTACATATAGTTCATTCAATCATACTAAGGTATACTCTATGCCTAGATGATGTTACCATGTTGGAACCAGAGCCTCACATGATCATCCATCTCCTCCACGTGGCTAGTACTATTTCCCTCAAAGTAAGTTGGTGAGTCCTGTACTCCGAGGACATACTTCTCTTGATTTAT
The DNA here is from genome assembly GCA_011800125.2 of Solanum clarkiae. NCBI lineage: Eukaryota > Viridiplantae > Streptophyta > Magnoliopsida > Solanales > Solanaceae > Solanum > Solanum clarkiae. The sequence continues at coordinate 117,773 of JAABOM020000056.1, read as the reverse complement.
GTTATGCATTGAATCGTCTTGTACTAGAAACATATGACCATTAGTGTGAGCCTGGTTTTTTATCTTGGCCCCCACTAAGTTTTATGTCTAGAGGTATTGTTGGAAAAGTCATGTATTATCTTGAGTTTTGACTTATCTATGTTATTTAAGTATTAAAACACTCTCTCTCCCTTAGTCCCAATTTCCCTTGTTTATGTTTTGTCTTGTTGTTCATTCTTGCTTCCGCAATCAAGGATGTGAAATGATATGCTAAGAGGCTTGTTTGGTGTCCCTTTAGGTTCCCCATTCTACGATCACGTCCATGCCCTAGGTCTGGGTCGTGACACATGGAAAGCTATATTCAAATTCACTTGTGTTCCTAAACTCCATTGGAAGGATTTCTAAAACATTGCAGTGAATTGAGCTCCCTGATCGGATATAATGGAGATTGGGACCCCATGAAGCCTAACTATCTCCTTAAGGTATAACTTTGTATACTCTTCAGCCATATTATCACTCTTAACTAGAACACCCTTATAGAGTCAAACTTTTGAAATGAGCGAGGCAACCCAACAACAAAATCAATATTGATCATATCTCACATCCACATTGGAATCCCTATACATTACATATAACCTCCTGGCTTTTGGTGCTCCGTTTTGACTTATTGGCAATTTGGACATTGAGCCACAAATTCTGCAAGGTCCTTTTTCATTCCTCCCTACAAAAACATTCCCTTCAGGTCATGAAACATCTTACTTGATCTTAGATAGATGGAATATCTTGAATTATGGGCTTCTTCTAGTACCCTTCTTCTTAGTCCATTAATATTAGGCTTACATAATTTATTTTGGCAATAAAGTACTTCATTTTGTGTAAGTTCAAAGCCCTTCATCATACCCTGACTCTCTTTCTCCTTAAGTTGTCATAGAATAGGCTCCTCGAATAGCTTTTCTTTCACCTCCATTACCAATGAAGACTCTGCAACATTATGCACAATAACGCTCTCCTTTGGAGTCTCAAGAAGGCGAACTCCCAAACTAGCTAGTCGGCATAGATCCTTAGCCACTCCTTGACTTACCATGGTCTGATCACTAATATTCACGATTGTCTTATTACTCAGCGCATCGACTACCATGCCTGCTTTCCATAGATGGTATAGTGTATCAACATCATAATCCTTTATTAGGTCTACCTATCTCCACTGCCTTAAATTTAGGTCTTTTTCTTAAAGATATATTGCAATTTTTTATGGTCAGTATCTATGTCAGCATAGACCCCATACAAATAGTGGAGCCATATTTTAGGAAAATAAAATCGCTGCTAGATCAAGGTCATGTGGTGGATAGTTTTGCTCATGTGGTCACAGTTGTTGCCAGGAATAAGCGATTATCCTACCATGTTGTGTCAGTATTCTCCCTAAGACAACTCCTGAAGCATCATAATATACTACATACATCTCTATGCTTTCTAGAAGTACTAACACATGTGCAAAGGTTAGCCTACCTTTTAACTCTTGGAAACTCCTTTCACATGCATCATTCCATTGGAACTTGGCCATCTTGTGTGTCAACTTAGTTAGAGCTACAGAAATAGAACAAAACCCTTCAATGAACCTTCTACAATAACCTACTAACCCTAGTAGGGTTCGAACTTCTATGGGTATTATTGATCTTGGCCAATCTTTCACGACCTCTATATTTTGTGAATCAATACTTATTCTTTCATCGGATACAATATGGCCCAAGGGTGCCACAGATTTTAACAAAAATTCGTATTTGGAAAACTTGGCGTACAATTGCCATTCACGAAGAACTTATAATACCTATCATAATTGATTTGCATGGTCCTCTTATGATCTTGAATACACAAAAATATCATCTATAAATACTATCATGAACACATCCAGGAACGACTTGAACACCCCATTCGTCAAATTCGTAAAAATTGTTGTTGCATTTGTTAGCCAAAATGGTATACAAGAAATTCAAAATAACATTAGTATGTCCTAAAATTTGTCTTGGTTATATCTTTCTCCTTCACCCTTACTAGGTGATAGCTTGATCTCAAATCAATTTTTGAAAAGCATTTAACACCCTGTAACTGATAAAGTAAATCATCAATCCTGGGGAGGGGATATTTGTTCTTAATTGTCAATCTATTAAATTACTAGTTGTCATTAAACATTCTCAATGAGCCATCCTTTCTACGTATAAATAACACTAGTACACCTCAAAGGGGCATGCTAGGACTTATAAAACCCTTCTCCAACAAGTCTTTTAATTGATTTTAATTCACGTAATTTTGCCAGGGCCATTCTATATGGAGGGATAGAGATAGGTTGAGTGCCTGGAAATAAGTCAATACCAAAATCTACTTCTCATTTTGGGGGTAAACCCATAAGCTCTTCCAAAAATACATCAACAAATTCATTCACTATTAGAACAAATTGAAGAGTTGGTGATGTCTACATCCCTCACTCTAACTAGATGACATATATCCCTTGGATATTATATTTTTTGCCTTAAAATAAGAGTTAAACTTACCCTTTGGTGCCTAACATTGCCTTCCTATTCGGGGACCACCTCATTTGGAAAATGGAAGCACACTCTCTTAGTTCAGCAATCCATGGCGGCATAGCAAGAACCTAACAAATCCATACACATTATAACATCAAATTCCACCATTTCTAGTTCAATAAGGTCAACCAATGTGTCACAGTCACAAACAGTTACTACACAGTTGTAATAGACGCTTCTAGCTATAATAGATTAACGATTGGTGTAGACACTTCAAATGATTTGTTCAATAATTTAGGTGTCCTTTTTATCTTCCCATCAACTAGTGGACTGACGTATGATAGTGTGGAACAGGGGTCACTTAATGCATAGACATTATATGAAAAGATGAATAGGTATCTATAACCAAATCGGGTAAAGCTTCCAAATTCTGCTGACTCCCTAGAGCAAAGGTGCGATAGACTCCAGTAGAGCTAGTTGCCCCACTAAAACCTCTTCCATTACCTTTAGGAGATTGTTGACCTCTACCTAATGGAGGCACTGATGATGATAATGCAACAGCTGATCCAGTACTTTGTGCTATATCACTCATGAGTCTCCTCGGGCAATCTCTCATCCTATGCCCTGTCACACCACACCAATAACAAGCATCTATCCCAAAGTGACATATACTTAAATGACTCCTCCCACATTAGTTTCTTGAATATCCCGTTGTTTGTGTACCTTGGCCTTCACTCCTTTACCCAAACTGATTCTTCTAGACCCGTCAAGTTACTGTAGAGCACTAGTTGTAGAGTAGTAGGATGATGGCCTAGGTGGTCTATTAGAAAATCGAGGCTTAAACACACCTTGGGATGGTGTAAACTGCTTTGTAGATCTAACTCTCTTTGACTGCCCCTTTATAACTCTTGTGTCCTTCTTTGCCTTTGGTCCTCCAGTTTTTTTGCAAAAGCTTGCATCCTTGCTATATATATGTCTTTGTTCAAAGAATCAATGGTACAATCTCTAACCAGATACAAATCTAATCTATCCACGTAATAATGAACTGTATCTTCCATAGTAGCTATTACATTAGGGGAATACCTACCCAGGGAATTAAATTGAAGACTATACTCCTCCATGCTCATATTTCCTTGGTGGAGATTTAGGAGTTAGTTTGCACAGGCCTCTGAGATCTCTAATGTCAAGTAATGGTCAAGAAATGCCTTTTTAAACTCTTTCCAAGTAGTTGGATCTGCATCTGTACCCTTAGATTGCTTCCAAGCTTCATACCATAATATAGCCACACCCTTGAATCTATATGTTACCATCTCAATAGCTTCTATACCACTTACTTGCATAACATCCAAAGTGCATTGGATCTGATCTATGAAGTCTTGTGGATTTTCATTGGAATCTGACGCATTGAATAACGGAGGATCTAGATTAAGAAAAGCATGTATCTGTGTACTAGCTGCCCTATATGTACCACTAGTACCCACAATTGGACCTTCTTGACTTTGGCCTTGACCAATAATTATACGAGTTAATAACTGGACCTCATTCCTTAAAGCTTGCTCAGTAGCATTAATAGGAGGTTCTTGAGGCGTTGCTTCTCTCCTCAGCTCTTATGGAGGTGAATGAGTCAGGGAACCTTGTGATAAAGACTCATCTAGGATCTCACTTTGATTAGGTCTAGCTCATGATTAGCTTCTCCCTTCTCAAAAATCCATCTGCTTACCTATATTTCTTCTCCTTATGACAGGCATCATTTCCTAGACATAAAAAGAACAATTTAAAGGTTAGATATAATCCACCTATGATAATGGCTCTACGGCACGATCTAAGAAACAAAATAAAAGTGTCATCTCCTAAATGTCCTGTAGCCTCATGTTTATAGATGGGGTGCATATGAGACCCATAAGCAAGACTCTACATAGAAATAACGTTGTAGACTCCCTAGGATGACTTGCTCTGATACCACTTTTGTCACACCCAAAGTCACATTAAGGTGGACTGGCACTCGTTGCTGATACGACTCGAGAGAACCAACTAGCAACCATGCACTCTCTGTGAACATTATAAGGGGTTTCTACATTCAACATATTTTTACGAAAGTAGAAAGTAATAACAAGACACAAGGGAATACATATGAGTAGGCCATTGGGGCCACGATGTCTAAGTATGACACATGACCACACTTTACTTTACATAGTCTACAAAGCCTCTAGATAAGAAACGCTTGATGAGCATTGGGGCCTCATGGCTAACGCTTGATAAGCATTGGGGCCTCATGGCTAACTACTATATAATACAAAAATATAAGTTCTATATACACAAAGCCCCCAAGCAACCTGGAGCCCAATAATAGCAGATGGATATCCTATGCTCTTACTGGGGAGATCTACTAACCCCTGTATCTGTAGCATAAAATGCAGGTTCCCATTAAAGGGCATCAATATGAGATAATATACTGAATATGTAAGGCAAGAAGTACTATATAATAAATAAGAATTCAAGTGCAACCATACACTAGTGTAGGGATAAGAGACCACCTTTAGTCATATTATGGAATCATGTGCTTTATGTCCTTTTCATTACTTTAATTTTATTTACTTTATGATCTATCCACGGTATATAATATAAATGAACAGTTGATCAGTGGTAAATCAAATTCGAGATCAACCCATGCTAGGCTTTCCTTTCACCCCTATAATACCTCCCCTCCCACTAATATGTGATCGACCCATGCTAAGTGATTCTTCCACCCCTGGATACCACCCATCAATAACTTCACTTTATATCTTTTATTTACTTTTGAGATGATTCTTTTGGTGGACATAACATTTTAAGATGTAGGAATACATATATAACATGTGACATGAAAAAACCATCATGCAAGATAGTAGCACAATGAAAATAGTAGGTTGCACAATTAATGAAATGCGTAGGAGATGAGACAACACATGGTCTTTATTTAGTTAAAAAAGGAACTCATATATCTTGGTATCTAACGTCTATATGAAAATTTCATAATGGCTATGTATGAGAGCATATGAATATGATAAAGTTCAAAGACATGGTAATTAGTTATGTCAAAGTTTCTAAGTTCCTCTATATGCGAAGGAAGAACCTAGATTTCATGCAAAATAATACAAAATTGAGTAGCCTTACATACCTCGTTATACAACCTCATTATTACCTCGAAGTAGCCTCCTATTCGCCCAAATATTTATCTACAATATAGTAAGTGATAAAACTACCATTAACAACTAATAAATACATTTTGGCAGTCAAATCTCATAAAAAATAATGCTAGAGCAGCAAGCCTATAACTATCAACCCAAAGGTGATTTTCCGACTATTTCTTCTCTAAGAACATTGGTCTAGTACACACCTTCATTTACATGACATATCCAACTTATTATAGTCCTATAATATACTTACAATATATCACGAGGTACAAGACATAACAATTCCACATGGCACACAATCAGGCAACGTCACATTACGTCTTTTTTCCTATATTTCAATGGAAACAGTCCACACCTATTCCAAAATTAAACGAAATGTTCTCAACAGTTTTACATACCAAACCAGTCCTAAAACAGATCTGAAAATAGATAGAAGATGTGAGACTATAGTCCTTAATCAATCAGCCCACAATTTCTACTAATAACACATTAGGATAAGGCACCAAAACTCGCTGGTTTAAGTAAAACAAAATAGTGCAAAAACCTTAACTTACATGTCAGACCTAAATCTTGTTAAAGACATCAATCTCCCTTCATAATCAAGCCAACCAATAAGAGAAATTTTTATAACACATATTGTCCAAAACTTCAACACAATCGTTACCATCTTATTTCTCTTGTTTTTCATCAAAAATCGTACTAAATATATGGTTATTGTTACTTACCTCAATATTCAAGAAGTAAGGCTTCTCCAAAAAGTTTCTTACAGATACTTTGTAAAATCAAGAAAGAGTAACAAAGAAACTTTGTAAAAGCTAAAACTTTTCCAAGTTTATAATGACTTAATGAGCTTGTTTTAAGCCCCTTTAAAGGGCCCTATATTAATAGATGTTCCCCTCTATTTTAACACATATTTTAGCAGGTAGGTGATGCACCGGCTTGGTACTTTCACTTGGGCCTTAATGGAATCCAATTCGATCGACATTGGCTGCCCATTTTTCTTCTTTCCCTTCACTTAGTTTTGGGCCCAAATCGTCAATTGGTCATTATGAATTAATGTTCCTCATCTATCTAGCTAGTTTAAGCTAAACACGTAGGTGACTCAGATACTAGCTTTTTAAGTCCCATAAGAACCTCACTTTTTTACTTCGTGTAAGGCCACAATCTCCTGAGTTCAACTTAAAACTTATATACACTCACTCATCTTAAGTTTTAGATGTAAATATAGCCCTTTTGTCTAAAATTTAGGAACTTTTAAAAATTTGTGCTCGTTTGAACAAACCATATCATGTTCCATATGCATAGGACTAGTACACATAAGATGTGCGGTGTTACATAGTGCTAAGTCATCATCCCATGGGAATACATATACACATACTTGTTCAAAATAGGATCATAAGTCTTTTCAAATCATAATCATGCATACTGGAGCTTAAAAGTGAAAACGTACTTAATAATTATGTGCACTTTGGCTTAAAAACAAATCATATCTAATCATGCATGCAGGGGATCAATGGAGAAATCATACTTCATTTCATACTTTTATTCATAGGAATAGCTCAATCATACTTGTACATAGTTAGTGTAAAAACACCATACGGCTCTTGAATTATATCGTAGACATTATGTGATCACATTCTTATCATAACCATACTTCTCTTGAAAACATAGTCATAATCTTAATTGTGTAACACCCTATGTCATGCATAAGCTAGTTCTATCCACATGTCTCTTTACATGTCCTTATTGTATAGGCGACGAATCAAGTTCCATATTTGAGTAGTAGTGATGATTCGAATTCAATGGAGGTATTTAACCTCAAGATAGAAAAATGTTGTTGAGTTTAAATATTTAGGGCAAAGTATTGAGTTACACCTACAAGGAGTGATGTTTAAAATAAATGGAACAAGTGGGCTGCTTGCTCGGCTTAATTAAGCTACTAGGTGTACCACCTACTTGAGTTATATGGATCTAGTTAAGGTGTCTATGGCATCAGATTTAAGCCTAAGTTAATGGACTCATTTGAGGCTCAACCTAAGTAAGAAAAAGGAAAATAAAAAAGAGGAAGCCCACCTTCCAAATCTTTCAAGGCCCAAGTAATTAGCCCAACAAAGGATAAAGGAAGTACCTGTGTCACCTACTTTGACCTTTTCGAGCAACTTGACATCCATAAGCAGCTGCATCACCTACTTGGGCATTTAGTGGTTGAAAATGAAGCAAAATAAGGAGGTTCTAAGGGAATATTTTAAGGTACAAAATGGTGTTGCAAAAGGCAAGTTCAGCTGGATATTTTACTTATCTTAACACACCCAAAAAGTAGATTAAACCCCAGCTTTCTCTTCTCTCTCAAGGGTTAAGAAAATAGCAGCCTTAAATTCCTTTAGGATTCTTGACGAGACTCTCTTTGTTGCAGGCTAAGGTGAGTTCAAATGCCTATAATTTAGCTTATTTCTACTACGAAAGATAAGGAAAACATGTTACTTATTCTTAAATAGGAGTATATTGTAGAATATTCCCCTAAGTTGGTACTCATTCGTCTTGATTGTTAAAGGACTTTTGACTTATTGTTTGGTTTAAAGTATGAAGATAAATTGAAGTTCTTGAAGAAATTGACTTAAGAAGGACAAGTTATATAAGCTAAAGTATGTTACTGCCACATGTTTATTTTCCTTTGACATAAGGTTAAGCATACTATTTTAAGCATAAGTTTGGTAAGAACTCATGGGAGGATGATCAGGAACTACGATCTCACGTCCTCCATGTACGTTGGACTATTTTAGGTCTGTTTGGGTGTATAAATGTGTCGAAACCAGTACAGTTAATGTTGGGAAATGGTGTTAATTGTTGGTGTTGAAATATAGAAAAAGGTGCAATGTTACACTGCTTAATTATGTGTTGTGTGGAGTTGTTATGTGTTGTACCTTGTGAACTATTGCAAGCCTATGATGGAACTAAAAACAAGCTAAGGTACACTACGTATACAAAAATATGTATTACACAAATGCAATTAGAGGAGGAAGGTTGAAAAAATACCCTTAGGTTGGTAATTACGAATTTGTTGCATGAATGTTATTTTGGGTAAGATTGGGCTGCCAACACGTGTGTATAAGCTACTAATGCTCATTTTATCCCCTACTCTATTGTAGATAAACACTTGGAAAGAAAAGAGGTTACTTCGAGTTAATAACAAGTTCGTACAGCAAGGTATGTAAGGCTATCTAATTTCATATTCTTTGGAGTGAAATATGACACTTGTATCACTATTAACTAGTAAGATTCTCAAATGCTATTCCGGTAGTGGCGGTGTTGTTTATTAGTAAACCTGTAGCGTTTTCTTCCAAGAAGTAGCATGACAAGTCTACTTTTGTTCTTGAAGTCAATTGTGTTATTTGAATTCCTAAGTAGTATGTGAATACCACACTTGTTTCCTGTATTGTTGTAGTGCCTTAAGTGACTATTACCCTATGATGTTACTGGTACGTAGCTCTGAATCTTAAAGATTTCATAAACCGTCAAAGTAATAATCTCAAAGTATTAAATAATAACTTGAGCACTATCCATAACGTGGGTGTCAGATAGGGGCCAGAGCCTAGCATGGGTCGATCTCACTTGGTTAACGAGGGTGGCAGCACAGGGCTAAAAATCTAGCATGGGTCGATCCATATCTGTATAGCTATGAGGATAACATCCCAGGGGTTAAAATGCCTAGCATAGGTCATCCTCTTTTACCACTGATCAGCTAGTCATTTCTATTACATGTCTAAAGGCATGGTAAAGCACTAAAAGTAAAGTAAAGAATATAATGTACATGGTCCCACAAGCACAACAAAAGTGGTCTTTACTATGATTTGTGCAATTATATCTTGCTACTTGATTTCAGTTGAATTGTCATTCATATATGCTATTGCCTTACATATTCAGTACGTCATTTCATATTGATGTCCCTCTTTTGGGATATTGTAATTCATGCTGCAAGTGTAGGTACTCCAGCTAGTAGATCTCCACTGTAGATGCACCCGAAACTCAACTACTTTTGGTGAGATCCAAGTTGATCTAGGGATTTACAGAGTCTTTAGTACATGCATTTTGATATTTTATAATATTTCAAGTAAGGCGGGGCCTGTCCCCACCTATATTAAGGTCTTCTATCTTACAGAGGTTTTTTAGACTTATTGTATATAGTTTAATTATATCTTGTCTCTAAATAGTTGTGGCCACAGCAGCCAAGTTTGGTATGTAAGTTTTGGTGTTACCTACTTGATCTCTCATCTCTACAGTTTGCATGAACTTTCACCGCTGTGTAGTTGTTATAATCATATGCATAGTATGCACAGGTTATACGTTGGTTCTCTTGGGCCTTGAGGGCATCAAGTACCTGTTCGTCTTTATAGGTTTGGAGGCATGACAAATTAGGTCTAGAAGCACATCATAAATCTCATGAACATATGTGTTCTTGCTTGAATATGTCATGAGGAATAATGGAATAACATGGGAAATTAGAATTCATAATTAATATATTATAATGACATAAAATCAAAATAAATCAATAAAGAAATTAACAATTGAAATACTCTTGAAATTACCCATGCATAAGTTCATCATGGAAGGGGACACGCATTCATCAATTCTAATAAAATAAATGTAAATCTACATAATAAGACTTACATTATATTATTCATCAATTGAACTCAGACCATAGTGCAATTTCATCAAATTGAAGCAAGAATAAAAGACCCATTTGTAAATCATACTTAGAAATCATGAAATTTTAGAAATAGAAATTGCGGTTTCTGTTTGGAACATAATCATGATGAAGCCATAGATACCTTGAAGAAATTAAGAAGATAAATAAGAATTAGACTTGTTCTTGAAGAATCTTTGAATTTATCAACTTAAATCTTCAAAGCTTGACTTGGATAGTGTTTTAGGAACTTAAATTCTAGAGTTTAGAGGTTTGAATCTAAAACGAGGTGTATTGAATGAGTAAGGGCTGATTTAGGGGTCTTAAATAGGCATAAAACTCATAAAAGACCTTGGATGTAAAGCAAATCACCATACAACCATTATTGAAAATAGAACAAAATTAGAGTTGGACCACTGCAAGATAGGCTTTATGGCTCGTGAAGCCTATTGTGAAGGGTCCCCCAACATCTAAGATGGTGATTTTTGGAAGTATTTTGGACAATGGTCCTTCCACGGTCACCTTCACAGTCTGTGGCACTATTTGTGGACCATGAGGGTACCCGTGATGACACCCTCAAGCAAAAACATAGGCAACCAAGTAGGGTCCTCCTCCCACGAGCCCTTTTATGGTCAGTGGTGAGATCCACGAGCCGTGAAAGGTTCCATAGAGGGCCACTTGGTATTACACAATTCAGAAAGCCAAAGCAGACCATTAAATGGCCAGGGGCCACCCCAAGGCTACCTCCACGGCTCGTGGATGCTTCCATAGCTTGTCAATATGTACCTAAAATCGAACCATGGTCAAATATCATAGGAAACTAAAATTCAAGCATTCTTTAGTCCTTCAAAAGCGCAAGTCATGACATTGTCTCCCTCTTTGGGGAACATTCGTTGTCAAATGAGTTAAAATATGTCATGAAGAACTTGATTTAAATATGAAACACGTAAACATGGAATTACATTACATAGTTCAACACTTAAAAACCATAAAACCATCAAAGCGCATGTTCAAACATCGTTTAAATAAATTTTTGTGCACGTGTATGCATATCATGTCATGAAAGAATAAGAATAAAGGAAATAGGACCATTTGAATAAGAAGAACCTAGTACCTTAGGCTTGAATAGGTTGGAATAGGTAGGGATATCATTTAATCTTGTCCGATTCCACCTCCCAGGTAGCAATATCCACATGTTGATTTCTCCAAAGCATTTTAATCAAAGCAATATCTTTGTTACGATGTCTCTGAACTTGCCTATCTAGGATTTCAACCAGAACTCCTTTATAAGTCAAGTTCTCTTCAACCGCAATGCCTTCTAAAGGCACAATCATATTAGGATCACCAATCAACTTTCTCAACATCGAAGCATGGACAACTAGGTGAATAGAACTTACATCCAAAGGCAAATCAAATCTATAAAACACACTGCAAATCCACTCCACAATCTTGTAAGGGCCTACATACCGAGGACTTGCCCTTTTTATCAAAATGCATCACACCTTTCCTAGGTGAAACCTTCACTTACACCCAATCCGATAAAGAACTCAAGATCCATTTTCTTAACATCTGACTAGGACTTTTGATGACTAGGACTTTTGATGACTGAGTTTTTTTCAACCTCTCCCAAATCAACTTGAATTTATCCATAGATTCTAACACCAAGTCTAGGCCAATCAATGCCATTTCACCAATTTCAAATTATCCTACCAGGGATCTACATTATCTCCCATAAAAGGCCTCAATGGTATCATTTTGATGCTAGTATGATAATTATTGTTGTAGGCAAACTCAATGAGTGGTAGATGATCATCCCAATTTCTCTTAAATTCCAACATATGAGCCCTCAACATGTCCTCCAAAGTTTGAATTGTTCTCTCGGCTTTCCTATCAGTTTGAGGATGGAAAGCGGTACTAAACTTCACCGTTGAGCTAATCTCCTTTTGAAATGATCTCCAAAAGTGAGAAGTAAATAGGGTGTCATGATTCGATAAAATAGACATAGGCAGACTACGCAGTCTAACCAACTCTTGAATATATAACTTGACATAGTGCTCGGCATTGACGGTAGTTTTCACTGGCAAGAAGTGAACCGATGTGGTCATTCTATCAATAATTTCCTAAATAGAATAATATTGCTTCAGGGTATGGGCCAACCCAATCACAAAATCCATATTCACATCCTCCCATTTCTAAGTAGGAATTTCAATTTCTATAGTAAAAACATCAGGCCTTTGGTGTTCCCCCTTTACTTTTTGACAATTAGAACACTCTAATATGAACTTAGCTATGTCCTTCTTCACATGATGCCACCAAGTCACTTCCCTTAAATCTCGATGCATCTTGGTGGATCCCAACTATATAGATAATGAGAGTTATATGCCTCTTTGAAAATCACTTCCCTAATACGATAAACATTCGAAACACATAGCCGATCTTGGTACCGAAGTAGACCATCTCCCCCTTGGGAGAAAACCTCTATTTTGTTTTTGGTAACAAACTTCTTTAACCCAACCAGTGATAGGTCAAGTCTTGCTTTGCCTTGACATCAAAAACCATAGAAGACTCAGTCCCATTTTGATCATGAATGCCATTATCATTAGAATCTGCCAACCTCACACCCAATCTAGGAAAATGGTGCACATCCCTTACCAAATATTTCTAGTCATCATTAACTCGAACCACACTACACAAAGATAGCCTACTAAGAGTATCGGCTACAATATTTGCCTTGTTAATATGATATTGAACACTCATGTCATAGTCTTTAAGGATCTTTAACCATCTCCTTTGCCTCAAATCAAGATCTCTTTGAGTGAATGCATATTGCAGGCTCTTGCAATCAGTGAAAGCATAAACACGAGCCCTAGATGGATAATGTTGCCAAATCTTCAAAGCAAACACCACAATCGCTAACTCGTGATCGGGAGCCAAATAATTTTGTTCATGAGCCTTCAACTGTCTAGATGCATAAGCTATGGCCTTATGATGTTGCATAAGCACACAACTCTAATTAATTTGAGAAGTCTCACAATACAACAAAAACCTATCCAAGCCATTTTGTATGGTCAAAATAGGAACCGATGTAACTCAATCTTTCAAAATCTGAAAACTCTTCTCAAACTCATTTGACCATGTGAACTTGTCCTTATTTTGAGTCAACTTAGTCAATTGTGATGCAATGGATGAAAAATCCTCAACAAATCTCCGATAATAACTAGCTAACCCAAGAAAACTACAAATATCTAAAGGAATCAAAAATCTAGGTCAATTCTTCATAGCCTCAAGTCATTTTTATCACCTAATATTGCATGACCAAGGAATGCTACTTCTCCCAACCAGAACTCGCATTTACTAAACTTGGCAAAAAAATTGCTTCTCCCTTAATGTCTGAAGAACCAACCTCAAATGATCCATATGGTTTTGTTCATTCTAGAAATAAACAAAAATATCATCAATAAAGACAACCACAAATATATCAAGGAATGGCTTGAATTCCTGATTCATGAGCTCCATAAACACTGTCGGAGCATTAGTCAGCCCAAAGAACATTATCACAAACTCAAAGTTCCCATATCTAGTCCAAAAAGCTATCTTGGAAATATTAGACTCCATTACCCTCAACCAATGATAATCAGAACGGAGGCCAATCTTTGAGAAATGAGCGACTCCTTGCAATTGAACAAACAAGTCATATATCTTTAGCAATGGTTATTTGTTATGATTGTCACTTTATTCAATTGTCTCTAGATAATACATATGCAAATCGATTTGTCCTTCTTTCTTACTAATAAAATAGGAGTACCCCAAAGTGATACACTGTCCTAATGAATCCCTTATCTGACAAATCCTTCAATTTATCCTTTAACTCCTTAATTCAGTTGGTGCCATACAATAAAGAGTTATGTTAATAGGCCGAGTATCGGGAAGAAGATCTATACCAAAGACTACTTCGCTTTCGAAAGGATCCCAGGTATATCTTTGGGAAAGACATCTGGAAACTCATTAACAACCAAGACTGACTTGAGAGTAAGTGACTCAGACTCCACATCTCTAACTTTCACTATATGGTAGATACACCCCTTAGAGATCATTTTCTGAACATTGACATAAGAGATAAACTGATCTTTAAAAGTGAAGTCACTACCCTCCCAAATAAGAATAAGGTCATTTGGAAACTGAAACTTGATCTTCCGAGTTCTAAAATCTATAGAGGCATAAGAAGCATGCAAGTAATCCTTCCTAAGAATAATTTTATAATAAAAAACCTCAAGCTCTATAAGATTACATGGAAGGAATTTATGCAAGATCGAAATAGGATAACCCCGATACACTCTATGGGCAAAAATAGACTCACCCACTAGAGTGTAGACTAAGAATAGCTCCCTCATAATTTTAGGACTCAAACAAAATTGAACAACAAAGGGAGGAGTCACAATCAAAATCAAAGACTTTTAACATACTAGTCACCACATCCCGAGTCTCTTCCACCTCCTACGTAGCATGTAAAGCATAGAATCTATTGTTGCGAGGAGCACCACCTTGTGGAACCTTTATTTGGCCTTTACCACCCTGAATTTTTTGGCCTTGACTATTCTTTTAAGCTTTAGGACAATCAACAAGCTTGTGGCCTATCTCACCACACCCTTAGTAAGCACTAGTAATCCTCAAGCATATACTCAGGTGATTCCTTCCACACTTGTCACACCTAGGATGTTGTGTCCCACCTCCAACCTATTCCTTGGGAAGAAACACTCTATTATTAGATACCCTAGGATTTGAACTTTGGACCTATTGGAAGCGACCATCGCCACCACCACTCCTAGAGTTGGAGAATTTGTCATCATAACTGGCTCTCATAGAATCCTTTATTCTGCTATCCTTGATTATCACCCCTTCAATCTGTTCAACACATGTCATAAGTCTAGAAATGTTTATCTTCTGAATAAGCACAACCATATGACATTCCTGCACAATCAAGTTAGAAATCCCTGAGATTAACTAATGCGTTTTTGCATGGGATCAACCACTATCATAGGAGCATACGTTGTGAGCTTTATAAATTTGAGAGCATACTACTTCATACTCATTCCACCCTATTTGAGGTTGACAAATTATGTCACTTTGGCCTTCCCTAATCTCAAGGGGAAAGAAATGATCCAGAAAAGCAAACTTGAATTCTTCCCAACCGACACCATCATCACCTACACTCTCCATCACTGCATGTATCATACTTGTGCCACTCCTTTCAATTGGTAAGAAACTAACTCAACTTTCTCTTCTGAAGAGACTGGCATGATAGTCAACACCTATGACAATTTGAACCTAAGGCCTAGCCATGACATGATGAATATGACACCTGACATCATCCCATTCAACCCTCGTGTTCATATCATAAGCATTCATAAGGTAAATAAACATACATAAGAAAATAAGTAAGCAGTAGAATTCCCATGAGGGAATGTAATCAATCTATTAAGTCCAAATCATGCCTTTAAATCATAGTTCTTGATGGGGTCTACCACATGGCTCGCTAGCTCACCCTCGAGATATACATCGAAGGAAGGAAATGATAAAGTCTTGAAGCATAGGAACTCATCAACAAGTCTTCAAGCTTCAAATTCAAATCTAGCCATAGAAGGGAATAGTCGCCTCGTCGTCCGTCCCTACATAGTTAGATAATGCAGGCAAAGAAGTATGCGTTAGTATGCATAATGTATTAAGTATGAAGGTGTGACATGAATAATAGGACATCACAATAATATCAATATGCATAATTATAATCAATAGGATATAGACACAATATGTGTGAACATGCAAACTTAAAATCATAAGAAGAAGCATCATTAAAATCCGTTCATAATCTTAATGTACATATATAGAAATAGGACAATAACTGACATATAAGACTTTGAACTATTATATGGAATCTTGATGTTTACTCCACATCCGGCTAAGAGGAGTCTGTTTTACCAAGCTAGACTCGGTCGTCAACCTATAGGCTCTATCCTAGCACGACGAGAACCATCATTTGACCCTATATTTAGGCTCTATCCTAGTAAAATGACTGTCCATTCAAGCTATATAGATCCATTAGCACACCTTTAAGGAATAAAACATGAAGATCATTCCCATGGTGGCACATAGTTAGGGGATTATGGTATCTACCAAAGCCCTCTTGGTGCTAAGTCATATCTCATGGAATACATAAATGTTGCATGTACATAAATTTCAATATAGTTCATACTTTATTAAAATCATACTTTGATAATTCGTAAGTAGTCATCATAGCTTTCATAAACAAACATCATGTCCTAAGGAAAGTCTATTTACTTTGTTTTTTTATCTTGGTATGGGTGTACATCCTACCTTAACATCATCATAAACATTTGAGTTTCATCACCCTCTTTATTATAGCATTATCATATCTTTCATAAAATCATCATTATCATAAAACATGCTTTTACATACTTGATATCATAATCATGAAATTCCATAACTTCATCATAGGAGACTAGGTCTATATATATGACTATGGACAATTGAGTCAAAATCATATAATTGAATATGATTTATAGAGAAAACATGCAATTGAATTCAAATTGGACCATTGATAAAGGAACCCACATCAAGTCATTGAACCCTAATCATGCATACTTTGAAATTACATACATTTACTTGAAAATCACCTTCATCATGTAATTCATTATAATTCATGTATAATTAGTCATAATCTCACATAGGAATCATAATCCACACACTAGGAATCATAGCTTAAAACCCATAGGAAATCACCATGAAATTTTGATAACAAGAAGGTTTTGGATTAGGCTTCATGGATGAATCTAATCCATGAATAAAGTTGTACATACCCCAAATAGAATTCGTAGATTTGAAAGAAAATCTGGAAACCCTTCGTCAAACCTTCAAGCTTTAGCTTCAATGAAACTCTTAACGTAAAGAGAGAAATATTGAGAATCCTTGAAAGAAATTTGATAGTTAGAGGATATGAATTAAATAGGAATAAGACTTATAAAGGTTAAGTTGGTTAAGTCGGTTAGGGTAGCCAAAACAACGATGTTTAGGACCTAGGTGAATTAGAAATGTCAAAAATACCCTTCACTAAAAAATACCAGAACCGTCCGCAAGAACCTTCCAATGGGCCATGGTTCAACTTACGATAAGTACTTTAGTCTTTAGTACCCTTTTCAAAGAAGGTAAATTTCCAGAATCTATATCTTCTAACCTACGAATAGGCAGAACAACCCGTAGTTCCACTTATAAGCCATAAGCCCTTATGTAGAAATGTTCCAAACTTAGAAAAATTTAGGTTCCTTATGGTCTCGTTCTATGATACTTGTTGACGGGTTGTGGTTACTTATACGACACGTTTGGTGACATACAAATCACCTTTCAGAAATCTTTCAGTTTTCCATTTTCTCTGGGTGTATTCAATGAACCCACCTACAACCGTGTTTACTTCTACGAACTATAGACTGGCTCGTAGGTTCAAACCTTCAACTAATTCCAATCTTTCTATTTTTCCAGGCCTAAAAGCATGAGGGGTATTACAATATCTCCCCCTTGGAGTCATTCTTCCTTGGATGAGATAGAAATATGCTTGAGTAGAGTAAGAACTTATCATCATAGCATCAATGCAAAAAAATGTAGCTTAATCATGAATTTCATGAAATCATCAAGCATATGCATCAAATATCATTCAAAAATAGTTTCATGATCATGCATGCATGCAACCAAACAAGAGATACGCATTTGGGAGAATTTTGAAAGAATAGATCACATTAAGTATGTTAGGCTTGAATAGAAGGAAATAGGAAGGGCATCGTTTCATCATGTCAGCCTCAACCTCCCAAGTAGCACTTTCAACTTGTTGGTTTCTCCATAACACCTTGAAGGATGCAACCTCTTTATTTCTCAACTTCTTCACTTACTGACCCAAAATCTCAACCTGTACTTATTCATAAGTTAAATCTTCTTTAATTAGACATATCTTTCAACTAAACAATAGAATTTTGATCACCCAAGCATTTTCTTAGCACAGAAACATGAAACATCGGATAAATCATAGCTAATTCCATAGAAAGTATAATTCATAGACTACATTCCCAATTCTTTTTGCTATCTCGTAAGGTTTCACATATGTAGGACTTAATTTGCCTTTCTTACCAAAATACATCACTCCTTTCATTGGGGAAACCTTCAAATACGCCCAATCACCTCCATCAAACTCTAGTTCTCTTCTTCTAACATCGGCATATGACTTTTGACGACATTGGGCAGCCTTTAACCTTTGCCTTATGACTTTCACCTTCTCCATAGCATCAAATACCAAGCCTGGTCAAATTAAGGACATTTATCCAATGTCAAACCATCCCATCGGTGATCTACACCATCTACCAAACAATGCTTCAAATGGAGTCGTGCCAATACTTGAATGAAATATGTTGTTGTTAACAAATTCCATAAAAGGTAGGTGATCATCTCAATTTCCTTTGAAATGAAGCACACAAGCCGTCAACATATCCTCCAACATTTGTATTGTGCTTTATGCTTGTTTGTCCATTTGAGAATGAAATGCAGTACTTAACTTCACCTTCGTGAAAGCCCCTTTTTTGAATAACTTCCAAAAATGAGAAATAAATTGAGCACCTCTATCCAATATGATGGACAATAGTACCACTTGCGGATTTACCAACTCTTGGATATAAACCATACCATAATCTTTGGTACCATAAGAAGTCTTTACCAACAAAAAATGGGTTGTTTTCGTCATTATCCACAACCACCCATATTGAGTCAAATTTCTTTTTAGTATTTGGTAAACTAGTGATAAAATCCATATTCACTACCTCCCATTTCCATGTTGGTGTCTTAGTATCTTGAGTCAAACCATGGGGTCTCTGATATTTCACCTTAGCTAGTTGAAAATTTGGACATTCCATCACACACCTTACTATGTCTTTCTTCATGCCATTCCACCAATATACTTCTCTCAAATTCCTATACATCTTGATTGATCCAATATGAATAAAGTCTCGGATTTATCAGCTTCATCAAGTATTTTCTCCCTTACCCCATCTACCCTAGGAACACATACTCACCCATGGTAACACAATACTCCATCTCCACCTTGTGAAAAGACTTGTACCTTCTTATCAACCACAAACTTCTTCAATTCAATCAAAGTAGGATCCATGTCTTACTTTACTTCAATTTCTTCCATCAAATATGATTCTACCCCATTTGGTATCAGCCCACCACCATTACTCAAGCTATTTAGCTTCATATCCAAATAAGCCAAATGATGCAATTCTTTGACCAACTCTTTATTTCTACTCTTAATATGTGCTATGTTACCCATAGACACTTTACTCAATGCATTGTCCACAACATTATCCTACTGGGGTTATACTTCACACTCATTTCATAATCCTTCAAAAGTTCCAACCATATTCTTTGTCTTAAATTCAAATTCCTTTGGCTAAACACATATTGTAAGCTCTTATAATCGGTGAATATGTCAATATGTACTCCACAGAGATAGTGTCGCCAAACCTTTAATGCAAACACAACAACCAATAACTCAAGATCATGCGTTGGATAGTTCCTTTTGTGTACTTACAATTGCCCCAAAGCATTGGCAATGAACTTTTCATGTTGCATAAACACACATCCCAAGCCTATATGTGGCATCACAATGCACAACAAAACCATCTGGACCTTCGGGAATTATAAAAATAGGAGCCAAAGTAAGATGATCCTTCAACAATTGAAAACTCTTCTCATATTCATCAGACCGTTGGAATTTTACCTTCTTTTGGGTTAACATTTTCAAAGGAGAAGGAATGGAGGAAAATCCCTCAAAAAACCTCTTATAATATTCGGCCAAAGCTAAGAAGCTTCTACTATCGATTGGAGATAATGGTCTACACCAATTCTTCACTGCCTCCATTTTCTTTGGATCAACTTGAAAATTATCACCTGATATGATATGACCAAGAAAAGTCACCTCTTTTAGCTAAAACTCACACTTGGTAAACTTGGAAAAGAGTTGTCTATCTATCAACATTTTCAACACAAACCTTAAATGGTCTTCATGGTCCTTTACACCCCGCAAGTACACTGATATACTATCTATGAACACTACCACAAACATATTCAAATATGGTTTGAAGATATTATTTGTCGAATGCATATAAGTGGCAAGAGAATTTGTTAGTCCAAATGACATAACCAAATATTCAAAATGACCATGCCGAGTTCTAAATGTCATCCGATCTTCCCTCCCCTGAATTGGTTATATCTAGATCGGAGATTACTCTTAGAAAAACAGCTTGCACCTTGTATTTGATCAAAGAGGTCACCGATCTTTTGATGTGAATACTTGTTTTTAACAATTAGCTTATTCAATTGTTGATAATTCACACACATTTGAAGTGAACCATCGTTCTTCCTTACAAATAATATGGGACAACCCCATGGTGATGCACTAGGCCTGATGAACCCTTTATCAAGAAAACCCTTTAATTGTTCCCTCAATTCCTTTAATTTTTCTAAGGCATGCGATATAGAGGCATAGAAATAGGTTGGGTGTCAAGCAACAAATCAATAGAAAATTTATTCCCTTATGGAGGGATATTAGGTAAGTCATCAGGGAGGACATCAGTGAACTCATTTACTATAGCGATTGAATCAAGAGTAGGAATATGAGATCAACATCCATGACTTGGACAACATGATATAGAAAACCTTTAGAAATCATCTTCACAACTTTAATATAAGAGACAAACTTCCCTTCAAATGCAGAATTGGCTTCCCTATATTCAAGAATAGGATCATTAGGGACATAGAATATGACCAAACTAGTCCTACAATCAGTAGAAGTACGGCTGCATGCAACCATTCCATACCAACAATAACATAAAAATCAGTCATACTAAGCTCAACTAGATCACATAGGAAGACTTTATGTAAGACGGACACATGACAATTATGATAGACTACCTTGGTGAGTATTGATTCACTAATAGGAGTATAGACTGAATAAGGCTCTAAAAAACTTTCAGAGATACATCAAAATCTATGGTAACATAAGGAGTAATAAAAAACATCTTGGCACCAAGGTCAAGCAAAGAATACACATCATGATCAAAGACTTTTAACATAACGATAACTATATTGGGAGCCTAAAAAACCTCTTGTCTAGCATAGAAAGCGCAGAAATGATTACCACGCAGACCACCTTGAGCTTGGGCACCTTGTTGCACTTTTCCTCTTTGGGCTATTTGACCTTGTGGATGCCTTTTCTTGAGCGTATTGGCCACGTTAGGACACTCGATGATCTTATGTCCCATATTCCAACAACTGAAGCATGCATTGGTATCTCTCAAGCATTAACCAATATGGTTCCTCCCAAACTTAGGGCACTTGTGAGGAATAGCACCACCTTTAATAGCATCACTTTGAGCCTTGGAGTTAGCCCTTGGCCTTGTTAGAATAGGCCACTACTGGACTTACTACAAGAAAATCCACCATGATAACGAGCCCTCTTGGACTACCTTGTCCTCATCTTTTGTGACTTCTCGCTCTCTACTTGTTCTCATATGCTATGAATCTAGAGATATCAGTTTTCTTAATGAGCATGGCAACCATACACTCCAGTTTTACCAAGTCGGACGCATCCAAAGTAAATTTGTATATGTGGGCCCTTGAGTTGGCTACCAATAAAGGAACAAATTTGGAAAACTTAGTGAACTTGAGGGCATACTCTCTCACACTTATGGCACCTTGCTTCAACTTTATGAATTCCATCACCTTAGCTTCGCTTAGACTAAGTGGGAAGAAACGATCAAGGAAAGTGTCCTTAAACATCTGCCAATCAATAAGTCCTTCATCAACCCTTTTAGTACTCCATTGAGTGAACCAAACTTGAGCCACTCCTTTAAGTTGATAAGCCACCAATTTGGCCTTCTCTTCAGATGAAACCCCCATGATTTCCACAATTTTATGAACCACATTAATAAACACTTATGGATCCTTATATACCTTTGAACCATAAAACTCTGAGGCATTCATTCTAGCAAAGTCTCTTATACATGAAGTTAGAGCAAAAATCATTGGAGAAGTAACAGCTTGAGCCAATATAGTAATTGCAGCTCTAAACTCATCATTAGACACTTATTCCGTGAGGAGTTGAAGGAACTTGGTTCACATCAACATCATTTTCCCTAGGAAATGGAGCACATCATGGAACCATTTCTGAAAACACCAAGGGACAAGTAATGGGATATGGAGTTTCTGAAGGCACCACATAGAGTAACAAAAAAAAACAAAGTTTTCCTAAAACATCTCATAGCCCATATTTGTGGATGTGTACATTTTACACCAATGAACAAGACTTTACTCCCTACGGCATGTTAGACTCCCTAGGATGCTTTAAATCCTTGTACTTTGATACCACTTTTTGTAACAACCTAGACCTAGGGCCTAATCATGACACAATAAATGTGACATTCAAGGGTCTCTAATCAAAGCATCGCGTTAAAATCATAAGCATTTATAAGGTAAAATAAGCATATATAAGAGAATAATCAAGTGGAAGAACATAAAAGTAACAATATCATAGTTCTCAGAGAGAATACACATCGATTTATTAAGTTCTAATCATGCCTCTACATCATAGATCTTGGCGGGGTCTTGCACATGACTCACCCTCAAGATATACATCAATGGAAGAAAACGATAAAGACTTAACATAAAGGAAATCATAAAAGGGGACTTATTCCTGAAGCATGGAGACTCACTAACAATTCTTCAAGCTTCATATTCGAATCTAGCCATGGAATGAAATAGTTGCCTCACCATCTGTCACTATATGGTTAGATCATGAAGTCAAAGAAGTATATGTTAGTACGTGGAATATACTAAGTATGGTGATATGCCATAATTCAAAGGACATCACAATAATATCAATAAGATATGGGCTCAATATGTATGAACATGCAAATTTAAAATCATGAGATAAAACATCATTAAAAATCCTTTCATAACCTTAATGTAAATATGTGGGAGTAGGACCATAATCGACATAGAAGACCATGCAGACTATTACATGGAATCCTGATCTTTACTCTAGATTAAGTTGAGAGGTGACCACTTAGCCAAGGTAGACTCAGTCCTCACCCTAGAGACTCTATCTTAGTGAGTGTCCATTAAAGCTATATGGATCCATTAGCATACCTTTAAGGAATAAAACATGAATATCATTCCTGTGGTGGCACATAGTTATGGGATCATGGTATCCACCAAACCCCTATCAGTCCAAAGTCATATTCAATGGAATACATAAATCATACATATACATAACTTTTAACATGGTTCATACTTTCATAATTCGTAAGTAGTCATCATTGGTTCAACATAAAAATATCATATCATAAGAATAGTCTATCTACTTTGCCTTTGATCTTAGTGTGGGTAGACACTCCCACCTTAACATCATCACAAACATTTGGATTTTCATCACCCTCTTTATGATAACATCATCATAGCTTTAGTAACATCATCATTGTCATAAAACCTGCTTTTACATACTTGAGATCATAATCATGAAATTCCTTAACTTCATCATAGGAGATTAGGTCTAAGTGTGGGTCGATGACCAATTGAGCTAAAATCATATAATCGAATGTGATTCGTACAGAAACATGCAAGTAAATCAAATTGGACCATTGACAAAGGAACCCACATCAAGTCATTAAGCCCTAATCATGAATAGTTTGAAATCATATGCTTTTACTTAAAAATCACATACATCATGTAAATCATCATAATTCATGCATAATTATTCATAATCATCATATGGGAATCATAATCCATTCTCTAGGAATTATAGCTTAAAAGCCCATAGGAAATCACCATAAAACTATGACAAGAAGAAGGTTTTGGATAGGGCTTCATGGATGACTCTAATCCATGAATGAATCCCTACATAACTATAGTGGAATCCATAGATTTGAAGAAGAATATCTGGAAATCCTTAGGAAAACCTTCAAGCTTTAGTTTCAATGGAACCCTTGACTTAGAGAGAGAAATATTGAGAAAACTTGAAAGAAATTTGAGAATTATAGTCTTTGAATGAATTAGGAATAAGAATTATTAAGGTTAGGTTGGTTAAGTCTGTTAGGGTAGCCAAAATAACGTAGTTTGGGACCTAGGCGAACTTGAAATGTCAAAAACTGGGATGACATTCTAGGTCATTTCTATATTTTTGCAACTACTCTATTGATTTGAGATTTTGTATGGTGACCTTGGATCATTTATGATCTACTAGGGTTGTTGTATTAGTTATGGGTGGTTTTTTTTTGAGAATTATGCAAGTTTGCAAGTTAACAAGGAGTTATAGCTACAAAATGAGATTTCTATAAAAACCATGGCAAACGGTCTCAAAATGGGATTCTGACGATTCCATCAGTTTTGAACTACCAATTTAGGCTAGAAGGGTGGTTGGTGTAAGGATGGAGGGCCTCGGTGTAATTTTGAGCTGAAAGTTGCAAGATGAGTTCAATCGGAAGCTAAAAAGTGTGTTTCAGTAAAACCCATCTAAACACGCTTAGAACAGAAAACTAAACACGCTCAAAATAGAAAACTAATGGCATCATCAACTCAAAAACATCGAAAACATTCTAAAATGATCTTTCGTCAGTTGACAGGGACATTCAGTTGCATTTGAACCCTAAGTTGTTTTAGCTAATTTTAGCTAGAAAGAGATGGGACCCTCATTTTTCCGTAGGATGCTCTGTTGGGAATTTCAATTGCACCGTTGGTTCCAAATGTCGAAATCCATGTGTTGCACTATTTGTTTGCAAAAAATGGACACCTAGATCCCCATGAATGGCCTAAGGAGGTTTTGAGCATTGGTGGTGAAACACCAGAAATTTAATGCTACACATTCATAGAATGCAAAGTGTGAAGAGTTCTGCGTTCTCAGAGAAAACTTTTGTGGTCTGCATATGTGTGGATTCGCCTCAGGAATATCCATTTTAGTAATCTTCCCAAAATCATATATTAAGTTCTACAACTCTGATTTTGGCTATTCAAAGATCCGCGTGACTCAGTTTATCATAAGGAATGTCGAGGTGAAGTCAGATTTTGGATTTAGCATGTATTTCAAGGAAAAATCACTATTTTAGCTGGTTATGTTTTTAGAATTTGTGAAAACTTTAAGTGCTGATTTCTTAACCAATTCTTGACAAAATTACATGAAACTTGAGTCTAACCAATTCTACAGTACTAGGTATGCTGGGTGTTCACTGATTTTGTCTAATTTTCATAAACTTCGACCAAGAAAGGTTTGAAAGAAATGTTTTCTCAGTAAGGTTTTTGATGTCATTTTTGGGCCTTTTCTTGGTCTTATGGGGTACAATTTGACTAAATTTTTAGCTATAGAATTAGGGTGACGTGGGGACTATTTTATGATAATTTGTGATAAAGATCAAAAAAGAAAGAAGGGGAAAAGGGAACAAAATAAAAGGATATATAGATTAAATTCAAACTATTGAAATTATGGTGTAACGACCCCAAAAAGTGCCAGAACTTGTTCCTCGGAAGTGCTCAGAATTTTAATTTTCATATATCTCAAAATCCATGCATTATTTTAGAAATTTGACTTCATATTCCTATTCAAGGGGTCAAATTTAGGGGAAAAAGGGTCTAACCCCAGTTTGAGAGCAAATGATTCACAATTTCAAATTTCAAAGTGACAAATTCCAGTGAGGCTAGCGCGTTTGGGGCGTGACGCACCTCAGTGTTATTCCTGTCCAATTTTTTTTTAACTTGGTCCAGAACTTTTAAGTCTTGGGCCTAAGTGTTCCCACCCGAAAAATACCTACACTTAACCATAGTTTGCCTTCATATCTGAGTGTCTTATATTTCTCTCAAAATTCAGGTGTCAAAACCCTCATCCAGATCTTAAGATTCTCCTTCATACTTCAAGTCTCCATCTCCAATCTTCTTCAAGATTTCTTCAAAAGCTAAGATATGTGGGTTTCTTTCATGGGTTCCTTTAACCCATGATGCACAAGCTTTATTTTACCTAAAATTACATGATTGAAAGTTGGATTACACATGGATCTTAACTATTATGAATTTCACTGTTCACTATATTGGGGTTTCATGAAAGTATGATTGTTTTAGCGTGTTTTGAGCTTTGAATCTAAGATCTATTGTTAGATTTGATGAAGGGTTTTGATGTATATAGCTTGAGGGTGTTACTAAGTATTGATTGATCATTTTACATTGGATTTACTTGCACGATTTCACTCTTGAATTGCATAGTTTTACACTAGTATTACACACCCACCAAGTGTTTGATAAAATTCCTTTCTAAGGATTTTTTAAGTTTTGATGACCTATTGATTGAGTTATGATTCAAGTGACTCTATGATGATTATGAGCTTTCTAAAGTTGTGTTTAAATCATAAAAATGTTGATAATGTTGTAGGGCCAGATTAATCCCCTTTTCTAAGATTATATCTCTTGTGAGCCTTTAATGTTTATATTGATGCAAGGGTGATGTTGATGATGAACTATTCTTATGTTTGAAGCTGCGCTCACCATTAGAGGTCAAAGATGATGTCAGGAGCTACTCGCTCCATGTCTTTATTTTTACTGCAAGTTAATAAAGTATGATTATCTTATATATTTTGTGGGATTAGAGTTAGCACTAGTGGATGGAGGGTTTGATCTCTTTCTTGAACTACGTGACCCCATAGGACTATGTTATACCCTTTCTATACTAATAGATCCATCTAGTACACTTTACTTTGAAATGCCTAATCCGAAAAGTGATGGGCTCCCGTAAGGAAGGCCACTTAATTCGAAAAGGGACGAGCTCCCATAAGAAAGGTTGTTTCTCAAAATAGGGACGAGATCCCGTAAGGTGAAGTTATTCATGAAATCCTCTCTGAAAAGGGATTGGCTCCCGTAAGGAAGGTTGTTTCTCCGAAAGGGGATAGGCTCCCATAAGGTGAAGTATTGGTTACCTTGGCAAGTAGACCACCTCTTTACTGATGAGGGGTAATGATCGTGATTCCAAGTTGTAGTTCACCTGGTCTTATTCTTTATCGGTTGAGGGATTTACCCACACTTATGTATTATAACCTATACAAATTGAGTGAATGGCAGGTATGCTTTACTTTAACATCAATAATACATACACATAGTTATTATGCTATCTATTGATTATTATTATGTATTTTGACCATGTTGCCTATCTCTTATTGCCATCTCGCATACTTAGTACATTCAAACATACTAACCCATACTGTATGTTTATATGATATCACTATGTTGGAACTGGATCCCCACTTGAGCATCTTAACCCACGTGGCTAGTACGGTTTCACTAAAGTTTGTTGGTGAGTCCTTCATTCGAGGGACATTGCTTATGATCTTATGCTATATTTTAAACTATCTTTGTTTTATGTATACATTAACAATGAGGGTGATCCCGGTTGCTTGTGTTGGACCCCTCTCTTATCTATGTAGTAGAGGTGTTGTTGGACATGTTATATATCTATGCTATGAGCCTTGACTCTCTTGTTTTGATGTTTATAATATGGAAGCTTACCCTTAGTACCAATTCCCCTTGATTATGCTTATCTCTTATTGTCACTTTTATTGCTTTCGCGACCAAGGATGTGTAATGATATGCTATGAGGCTTGTTTGGGGTTCCTTCGGGTTCCCCATTCGCCGGTCACGTTTAGGTCCTAGGCCTGGGTCGTGACAAAGATGGTATCAGTGCACTAGGTTGTTATATCCTCAGAGTCTGACACATCACGTCGATTGTAGTCTTATTCATGGTTGTGTTGTGCACCACAACTATGAGTAGGAGGTTATGAGGTGTTTTAGGAAATATTTCCGTTCTTTATGTTCTAAGTCGTGCCATAGAGTTAAAGTAAGGTTATTTTCCCCGTGAAGCTTGTTCTTTGACATGCTAGATCATGCCTAATGCAAGTGGAAGATGATCCCGCACACCCGAGGGGCAACCTACGAATGGAGAGATTCGAGATGCCCTCACTATGCTTGTCCAAGTTGTGGCTAATCAAGCCAATCAAGAGGCCCAAGCCCATGATACTCCTACCCTGGCATCTCGGGTGAGAGATTTCATGAGGATGAACCCACCGTTATTCTATAGGTCAAAGTTGGATGAAGACCCTCAAGAGTTTATTGATGAAATATTCAGGGTTCTATCTATTATGGGGGTGAGGTCAGAAGAGAAGGAGGAGTTGGCGGCTTACTAACTCAAGGGGGTGGCATAAATATGGTTCACACAATGGAAGGAAGAGAAAAGGGTTGACAACGTGGTTCTGTGGGAGGAGTTCAAGGTGGCCTTTCTTGATCAGTTCTTCCCTCTTGAGCTAAGAGAAGCTAAATTGGTGGACTTTATAAACTTGAAGCAAGGATCTATGAGTGTGAGTATCAGACAAGACATTCCCCAATACTCACTCAGACACTTAGTCTTATATTTCTCTCAAAATTCAAATGCCAAAACCTGCATCCGTATCTTAAGGTTCTCCTTCAAGCTTCAAGTCTCCATCTCTAATCTTCTTCAAGGTTTCTTCAAAAGCTAAGGTATGTGGGTCTCTTTCATGGGTTCCTTTCACCCACGATGCCCAAGCTTCCTTTTACCTAAAATTGCATGATTTAAAGTTGGATTACTCATGTGTCTTAACTATTGTGAATTTCACTGCTCACTATGTTGGGATTTTATAAAAGTATGGTTCTTTAAGCATGGTTTAAGCTTTGAATATGGTCATTTTAACATGTTTTGAGCTTTAAATCTAAGCTCTACTGTGAGATTTGATGAATGGTTTTGATGTATGTTGCTTGAGGGTGTTACTAAGTATTGATTGATGGTTTTACATTGGATTTACTTGCATAATTTCACTATTGAATTTTATGATTTTACACTAGCATTAAGTACCTGCCAAGTGTTTGATAAAATGCCTTTCTAAGGATTCTTTTTAAGTTTTGATGATCTATTGATTGAGTTGTGATTCAAGTAACTCTATGATGATTATGAGCTTTCTAAAGATGTGTTTAAATCATGAAAATTTTGATTATGTTGTTGGGTCGGATTAAGACCCTTTTCTATGTTATACCTCTTGTGAGCCTTTAATGTTGATGTTAATGCAAGTGTGATGTTGATGGTGAAATATTTTTATGTTTGAAGTTGGGATCACCATTAGATGTCAACAATGATGTTAGGAGCTACTCGTGCCATGTCTCTATGTTTATTGCAAGTTAATAATGTATGGTTATCTTATATATTCCGTGGGATTAGACGTAGCACGGATGGATGGAGGGTTTGCTCTATTTCTTTGAACTGTGTGTCACCATATGACTATGTTATACCCTTGTTATACTAGTGGTTCCATCTAGTACACTCTACTTTGAAATGCCTAATCCGAAATGGGGCGAACCCCAAGGAAGGCCACTTAATCCGAAAAGGGACGGGCTCCTATAAGGAAGGTTACTTCTTTGAAAAGGGTCGGGCTCTCATAAGGTGAAGTTATTCATGAAATCCTCTATGAAAAGGGATGGGCTCCCTTAAGGAAGGTTGCTTCTCCAAAAGGGGATAGGCTCCCGTAATATGAAGTATGGTTTACCTTGGCAAGTAGACCTCCTCTTTACCAGTAAGGGGTAATCATCGAGATTCCAAGTTGTAGCTCGCTTGGTATTATTTTATGTCAGTTGAGGTCTTTTCCCACACTTATGTATTATGGTCTATACAAATTGTGTGAATGGAAAATATGTTTTACTTTAGCATTAATCATACATACCATATTGTTATTATGCTATCTATTGATTATTATTATTATGGTTTTTGACCATGTTGTCTATCTCTTGTTGCATTGCATCCCGCATACTTAGTACATTCAAATGTAGTAATGCATACTCTATGCCTACATGATATCACCATGTAGGAACCGGAGCCCGCTTAAACATGTCCAACCACATGGATATTAAAGTTTCACTCAAGCTTGTTGGTGAGTCCTCCATTCCAGGGACATTACGCATGAATTCTTGCTATGTTCTAAACTATCTTTCTTTTATGTATACTGATTTAGGAACATAAATGTACTATTGGGAGAGGTTTGGTAATATCCAAACAAATGAAAAGAGATCGGGGATTAACTATGAGGGTGAGCCCGGTTGCTTTTCTTGGCCCCCGCTTTTATCTATGTAGTAGAGGTGTTGTTGGACATGTTATGTATCTCTGCTATGAGCCTTGACTCTCTTGTTCTTGATGTTTATGATATGGAAGTTTACCCTTAGTCCTAATTCCCCTTGATGATGCCTACCTCTTATTGTCACTTTTATTGCTTTCGCGACCAAGGATGTGTAATGATATGCTATGAGGCTTATTTAGGGTTCCTTCGGGTTCCCCATTCGCTGATCACGTCTAGGCCCTAGGCTTGGGTCAACAAGAGACTAAAACTCTCACCTCCCAATTGATTTCGACAACCCAAGTAAAACCCTAGAAAGAAAAATTAAAGGAAACCAAGAACTACAAATGGGCAACCCTTTAATTAATCAAGCAAATAATTCAACTACCAATTCTAAGAGTTCACCCTAATTACTCATTAATTACTAACTAAGATGATACAACAATTTTAGGATTCAATATTCAATGCAGTCTACGTCTTTCAAATGATAATAGATGACTATTTATACTAAGTAAATGAAATAACACATTTTCTTTTCAAATTTACCATTAATGAGTAAGGGACTTGTTTGGTTGCCTTTATTTCAAATCCTTGAATTCAAGTAATAGCGATTTGTACACATGGCCTCTTTTCTTCCTTCTCCTCACCTTGATAGACCTTCTACACATTGTAAGCTTTCTTTAGTGACCCTCAAGGTTCTCTAATGCTTCCCTTTTCATGAAAATTGCTTGTAGGTCTTGGAAATCTTTTGCTTGACTCCTTGTGAATGGTCTTGAAGGGTACATTCCACTCCAGTTGGTATCATCGATGCTTTTCGTGTTATCAATTTGTTTAGGATTTTGGGTGTGGGCCCTATTTTCCCTATTTTAGGCCCAATTGACCTATTTTTGCTTGTTCTTCAAATTTTTATAGCTGACTCGACTGTAATGACCTTGTAAGCTGTATTTTAATAATTGAACAACATTGAGAATTGATTTTATAGTAAAATCTTGGCTAGATTGACTTAGGACACGACAGATCGCGTTCTATGTAGGCTACATTTTCTCTAATCATAGACCGAGTTGAAATTTTTGCATATTTGAGTTGGAATATGTAAAAATATACTGTGAATGGGTTACGTTGTGGAATGTATGTTGAATATATATGGTTGTGCATGTGTTATATATTCTGATATGGGACTACAATTGTTATATTGATGATTGTGTTAGTTGTTGCTATACTAGATAAATTCTTACACTATTTGGGTACGAGAAGCACCTGAAATATGTTGGATGGGCTAAGAATAAGTAACAGACATGTACACCAAGCTTGACTCTTGCATGTATGTGTGTGTGTCCTGAGTTATTTAGATATACTTGCTTTTGAGGTTGGTGAGTGACTACATGCTACCTTGTGCTCTAATTCTAGTATCCATATCTATTCTGAGGATTTCTGATTGCCTAATTAAGAACAATGTTTTTCTTCTCTATGACTTATATGATCCGATGTACCATTGCTATCTGTTATGTAGTCGTGCTACTGGTTAGCGACTGGAGAAACATACCATGCTCTGGGAATAATTATAGTTGTAGTCCTAAGGGAGCCTTGTGTTCGGTGATACAAGAGGTATTGCTACGAAGCTACTGGCAGGTTAGAGATGAGAGTGTGACCCTTGTAGCTAGGTGCAGGCTATATCTTACAGGCTTCCTGTGGTTATTTGTGATGAAACTAGCTATAAGGGTTAGTCCTGAGAGTTAGCACCATATTCAAAGAAGGGCACATTATCAGTTGGCCAACACATGGTTGCCTTCGCGAAATCTTTGATAACAGCTAGGCTGCGATACGGTTCTAGGTAGGTGACCTTGTTGTGATTATCTAGCCTCTTAGGCCTTAGTTTAGTTTTATACCAATGGTACCCTATAAGTTTCTTTGCACAGAGAAGAGGCCTAGTAAGAGCTGAATATGAGTTAGTTCCCCGAGATAGACATGTGTACTGGCTAAATGTATACTTGTATAAGCATGTATAGCCAGTTTCAAGAGAGATATGTTTACCAGGAGATTGTTTATTGATTTTATTTCGTATAGTGGTCTAATTCTGGTGTAGATATGACTTTACGGGGATGGGTTGTCCTGGATACTTATGATATATCATGATTATCTATGTTTCTCTGGGCACTGGTGATTAAAGAGGTTATGGTATACTAATCTTTGTTGGACATGATTCTATAGTGATTTGTGATAT
>JAABOM020000056.1:60163-84848 GCA_011800125.2 Solanum clarkiae | reverse complement strand
ATAGATGAGGAGAAGGGAGGAGGGAGTTCCTACTTTCGATGTGGGACAAATACAATCAAATTGTATAATGCTAACACAAGGAAAACAAGCGGATAAGCAATCTCGAAGATCAGGAAGAATTTTTATCAAAGCCTTCAACCTTATTCGTGGAAAGAGGACTTATCACTGCCTCAATTCAAGGATCAACTCCCCTGTGATGCTACCTCTTCTACATAAAAGGAGGAATCTAGGACATCTCAAAGTATACAAGCCTATTGCATTCAAACCATCTTTGGAACTCTTCATCTTTAAGAAATTCATTGTAATCCTTTAGTTTTACTGTAAAAAAGAAAAAGAGAGAGAAAAGAAGAAAAATTTGAAAGAGAGAATTGCATCAAAAGAAAAAGAAAATAAGACAAATATTGAGAGTAGTAGATTAGGTGTTAAATTTCTTGTAACAACCACTTCTGAAGGCTTGAAAATATTTACTTGCAACCCAAGGGGACTGGACGTAGGATTCACATTGAATCCAAACCAGTATAAATATCCAGTGTTGAACTTCCTCTTACTCTTATTAATTTCTGCGAACTGTCTTAATATTTGTAGTCGACTATCACTTAAGTTAGCTGGCTAGCTGCCAAACAGTTTTACATGAAAATGGAAGAAAATTCAATTTAACCCCTCTTTCACTTTCATAACGGCCCTCGAATCATTGAGAAATTTCAAGATAGAAGAATCAAGAGAGCAACAAATTTGTACCCACGTCATTTATGAATAAAATTATGTTTCTTCAGATTTTATTGATGATCGCAATTTATATACTTTATCACTTTGAAATTTATTGCAAACATATCATATGTTTTTATTGTTCATATGTTTAGAGATATGATTTTTGGCCTATTTTGTCTTTCTGTTATAATTGTCATATCCCAAAATATCCCCTAGATGTGACTGACACTCGTTATTATCATCAATCTGGAGAACCAATCCATTCATACACGTATCCAAATTACCTAATCATTGAAATGCAATTTGTGCAACTCCAAAACACACCAGTAATCATAAAAATAAAATAACTATCAGACCAAAATTGTGTATCAAGTTACGAAAGAAAAAGTTACTTAACAAAAATATATCTAGTCCAAATCCCACAATAAGATCATGGAACATCTAATAGAGTAGCATGAGTTCAACTATTGGGCATGCAAACCCCAAGAGAAGTAAAAAACATAAGCTATAATAGATAGAGCTGAAACAGCAGCCTATATGAATAGTGCGAAGGCTCGCCTCAACAATAGAGTCCAAGGGAACGAACTCGTCAACCACAAGTGTCACCCTCCGCAACAGTATCTATGTCGACATGAAAGTAAGGAGTGAACTATATATAAATATAACCTAGTAAGATACTTGACTCGCCATTTTAATACATCTGAAACAAGAGTTATAAAATATATGTCCACAACGGATATACATAAATAATATACACAAGAATATACTTGGAAATAATAGCTTAATAAATTCAAACAAATGTCAAAAAGGTCACTACATGTCTCAATTCAATTCACAGTCAAAACTTGTCATAAACAACAGCGAAGGAGATCAATGCATCACTCCATCAAGTCCATGAAAGCATGTATAATTCTTTAAATGTATACTATGGCGACGTGTACTAAGCTCCTAACATATTACGACAACATAGGCATGCCCCTAACATATTATGACAACTATGTATGCCCCTAGTGATCACATCACAGTAATAAAGAAAGTATCCAACATCATACCACATATAAGTTATAATAATATTAGATATTCTTTTCAAAAATAGCATATCTAGGGCTGATTAAAGAACACCAACTCTATCGAGCACATGCTTCTCCCAACACGTGCACTAGGCAGTGAAAATATATTTTTTCAAAGCATATTTGAAAAGAAAGAACTAAAGCTTAAGGACTCACATACCTTATAAATGACAAGTTTCACAACGTTGCATGCGTAGAACACCCACCAAAGCAGCCTCCACTTGCCTCAATCTATGAAAAATATTGATTGTCAATATCAATTATGTTGGTCAAACTCAAGTCTCCATATCCCTAACCTTCAAGTTTAGAGTTAGCCCTTAATACTCAATACCTTAGACAATAGATTAAAGGTAAAGATATTCCTAACTCATTGTTAAAACTTCATTGGTAAAAATTTTGGTAAATATGTTTTCAACTAATAAGGGTACACAAAAATAAGAAAATACCTGCACTCTATCACCTACCATAGTGGAAAGATCAAGCTGATTCTATATACGAATTTCTCTGAATATTCTTGATGAGTCGCATGTTTTCTTCCCAAAAAAGGGAGGAAAGAAGATAAAAATCTGCCCTAATATGTTTTCTCTGCTGCATGTGCATAGAAGAAAAAGAAAGGGTTGATCGCTTCACTATTTATTTATTGATTTTCTAAATCTTTTAATAAAAATTAATAGTGGTTAAAATTGCATATTAGGCTTCACTATTTATTTACGTATTAGTAGTCAAAATCACTTTCATGATTCCTTCTCTCCTCATGTAATTGTATCCTTGTTTATCTAGAGTACCTAGGGAGATCAAATTTTTCTTTAGATCAAGAAATTGATAGACTTATGTACTAATCCTCACAACCCCATCATGGAAGCAAACAAAAACTAAAACAATGCCAACTACTTTAAAAGTTGCATTATTTCCCATTATTATGGTTCCTCTACTTATCTCATAGTTGTTGAACCAATCTCTTCGGAATGTCAGATGCAAAGAACAATAAGAGTCTAAGACCCATTTGTTGTAACAGATTACATTATTGCATGATGTTGCTAGTACAGATTCATCATCAGAATGATCTAACTGCTCAACAATGGATGCACTCGCCTTTTCGTTGGACTTTGACATACGGTAATCTCGTTCAAAGTGCCCCTTCTTGTGACAACCCCAACACTCCGCATTCCTCTTGTTCACATGATACTTTTATGTGTGCTTTCGTTTGCTC
This sequence comes from Solanum clarkiae, assembly GCA_011800125.2. Lineage (NCBI taxonomy): Eukaryota > Viridiplantae > Streptophyta > Magnoliopsida > Solanales > Solanaceae > Solanum > Solanum clarkiae. The sequence goes on along the minus strand of JAABOM020000056.1, from coordinate 81,860 downwards.
CTCTCCCTGTTGGCTAGTACAGCCTCTCACAAAAATCCCACTAGCTTCATCATCTTTGTCTCTTTCAAAATGCCTCAACACATCTCAAGGGTTAAGTGCTTACTGAACTTTCTCAAAAGTGATAGTCTCCTTTCTATACATCATTGAAATCTTAATATCATGATATTTTGAAGTCAACAAAAATAGGAAAGAACATGCAGGCATCTCATCTTCCTTTTTTACTCTGATAGTTAATAAGTGTATCACAAGTTTATTGAATGCATCTAGATGTTCTTCTAATAAAGTTCTAGATTCCATCTTAAACGTGTGAAGACATCATTGTAACAGACCAGAGCATATTAATATATGGGTATATGACCATCTTTAGTTGCCGCCTCCTACTTTCTCATTCACAATTACTACCACAAAGAAAGTAGCCACAAAGAGATAAGGAGCAGAGCAACTAGCAATCGAAATCCACTTTGTTATCTGATGACAAGGCCTGAGATTGACGGCAACTCTCACTCTTAGAGTCAAAGCTTATCACCAATCAGTCCTGGTAAATCCCTTCCAACTTTTGCCATAATTGTTTGGTCGTCTTCTTGGTACTTGTGCTCACTTGACAAAACATGTTAGTTGCAAGGGACAGTTGCATTACACTTAATGCATATCTTTTAATCTTCTCCTTGTCAAACTCCGATGTATCATCAGGGTGCTTTTCATTAATAGCATGGATTGAACCTTCCCTCCACAATAACACCATCTTCTAGATCTTCCAGATATTGAAGTTGTTGTACCTGTTAAATCTATCACTTTCAATCTTCATGGAACTCATCATCAATTATTCTTCCTCTTCTACTACAAACTATTTGGAAATGCAGAAAATCAAAGTAATTATTTTTGGATGTGAAAGTTCAGACTATGTTGCAACCATCGAGCATACTCAGATAGAACCTTTCCTCCGAAACCAATTGTTAGAGAAAATGTGAATTGACACATGGAATTTTCTTCCATTGGGTTTGACCGCCCAAAGAGAAAATAAAGTCTATCAACTAGCACCTCTCCTTGGTCCAAGCCACAACTCTTGGCTCTCTACCAAGTCATTATTTTGACTTGCAGCCTCAAGCATTAATCAACCTGTTGTAATACCCATTATTCTACTGCATAAGCCGAGCCAACCCTTGAAGTTAATCTATTAGATGGGAGATCCCACTTAAGCCTATATGCCCCTTTATATTTTTCATATTAATCAATGAGGATCAGTTAGTACACAACAAGGATGGTAAAGATTCCTTCCCACTTAGGAAAAGTTGGCCGCGCTCTTGAAAGGAGTCACCTTTAATAGGAAGATCTTAACTCCCCATAGCACCCCACTAATAGCGATCATTCTCCAAGGTAAACTCAGATGTTTGCATTGTCAACACTAATTTGATCGTAAAAATTAAAATCGTTTATAACAAGTTATATTGCATAAATATATCCTGTAGATAACTCAATCTTTTAGAAGTTATTTATTTTTGCTTCAACCATACGGTACCTAAAGCTAACTAATTCAAATTCCAATATGGTGCCTATGAAGTATATAAATCCCTACATATCATTACTTTTCTAAAGAATTATCTTTACAAATGTTTATTGCAATACTTTTGCAGATTCTCAGAAGGGGCATGTCTTGACTATGCATGTTAGTTGGATATTTGTGGAAGAATAGTAACAAATGTATTGTCACCAAAGACATGTCATGTTGGTTATTTTGTGTTCAAATTAGAAGATATTTCCAGTGGACTTGAATCTACTAATTCAACTATAATGTTCGTAACATATATGAATGAAACCACGACTAGAGAACAAGCCAACACTGAGAGATTTGTAACATTTCCCACACTGAGAGGTGATGGATGGATGGAAATAGAGCTGGGAAATTTTAGTAGCGAGGAAAGTAGTGATGACCTTGTTGTAGAAAAATTTATTTTAATTAAGCATCCTAGGTACCAATTTAGTGTTCTCATCATGGAAGGAATTTACTTTCGTCCTAAAATAATTGAATAAGTCATGAGAGGTGGATATGGAATTTTAAGTTTTATGATTTTTGAACTATAATGATTGTTGCTTTCTTGGTTTGAGATACATTACGGTCATTTTAAAAAATGCTAAGACTTCTTTAGTGATTTATGTTGCTATTGTTTCTAAATTTAGCTGTATATTAACTTGTTCAATTCAATGTTTGATGGGTCATACTAAATCCATAACTTTATTATGGCTTCACTCTCAGAAGTTGTGATAATGAAGTTGAAGTGCCTTCAAGTTGTCTCGGACATTATGAAAAATTTCAGGACTTTGTAATTGATTTATAGTTCTCTCATTTCCTAAGTTAACATTATGAGGTGAGCACATTCCAATAATATTTGTATTAAGTGGATTCATACCTTGAACCCTTCTTTATTCGAGCCTGAAACTTGCTAGCCAATATAAGAAGGATTCTGAAAATAGTATGATTTGATCAAATATATGATATTTAGCACACCCAAAATTTATACTTCCAAGATTAACCCATTATGACCAAAAATGTATATAATTTTAAATATCGGTGTTTTATATGAAATCAAAAAAAAAAAAGGGCAACCTCGGTGCGCTAAAACTCCCGCTATGCGCAGGGACCATTGAAGGACCCCACCACAAGGGTCTATTATAGGTAGAATATTACAGTTATTTATTGCACCGAGTATTTTAAATTGCAAAAGGAAAATCTAAATAATGAAAACCAATAACACACTTGGCTCGATCAAGAGGAGACAATGAATCAACATCAAGCACATACATGTAAACATAACAAGCTAAATATATGATGCAAACTTTGGAAATAAATTAAAATCAACACAAATTACTTATAAAGTCTAGTGTTTTTCTCAAATGACCATAATGTCCGAGCCAAATTGAGCGCGCTTCAATTATCTTATCACAAGTTCCATGGGTGGAGCCCATAATAGAGTGTGGGTTCAACATCTAGATACATGTAAACTAAACAAGTTAATAGTGTATTAAATCATTAATGCTAACTTTTAAATCACTAACAAAATCTAGAGCTTTTTTAATGATTTTTATGTTCCAACCTATTTGAAAGCGATTCTACTACATTATTACAACTTTTTGGAAGATGAAACCATAATAGAGTTACAAGTTTGACTGAACCCAACAAAATATAAACCAGAACAACACAGCAACATACCTAGTGAAACCACATAAGTGGGGTCTGTGGAGGGTAAAATGTACGCACACCTTATCACTACCACATGGAGATAGATTATTTTCGAAAGACCCTCGTCTCAAAAGTATCAAGCCCCAAAAGCAGAAGAAACTAGATATAAGTGGAAAGCAAAAGATAATATATGTAAATGCAATAAAAGTAATATATAATGAACAATAACAACGCCAGATATAAATACATGATTAATCCTCCTAACCTATTAAATCACGATGCCAAACATCATCCGACCCCAACTAGCCTTCTATCCTAATAAGCAACCTCCACTCCTTTTATCTAAGGTCATATCCTCAGTGAGTTGAATTTCGTCATATCCGATCAAATCACTTCCTCCAAAAACATTTTTAGTCTACTTTTACCAATCCCTGTAGCCCCTAAATCAAACCTCTCGTACCTCCTAACAAGAGTATTGGCACTTATTCTCTGCATATGCCTAAACCATCGAAGTTTTGCTTCTCTCATCTTGTATGCCATGGATCCCACTCCTAACTTCTCCGGAATGATCTCATTCCTAATCTTATCACCCTAGTATGCCCATACATCCATCTCAACATCCTCATCTCCACAACTTGCACCTTCTGAATATGTGAGTTTTTGATTGACCAACACTCCATCCCATATAGCAACAACGGTCTAACCACCATTCTGTAAAGTTTACCTTTAAGTATAGGTAGTATCTTCTTATCATATAATACTCTAGAGGCAAGTCTCTACTCTATCCATATTTCCCCAATATGATGTGTGACATCGTCATTAATATCACCACTACCCTAGATTTTTGAAATAAGAGCATCATAGAAAACTTATAAAGTCTAAAAATTTCTTTTTAATGACCATAATGTCAGGCCAACTTGAACTTCAAATCATAATAAACTTACGATTTTGGTAAAACCATTGACTTCAGCTCAAGTTCTGCATTTATATTAAGAAGCTCAGTTAATAAGTATAAATGTTGTGTCTTAAATCAAGAAAGAAAAGTGATTATCGTTTAGAACACATAAAACTCATAATCTCAAATCACGTGTATACAAGCACACTCTTTATAAGAGTACAAATACAACTCAAATGACTACCTCTATGTGTTGATAGAAGAATCTAGTGGAAGTAATCTTCTAGAACTAAACCATCCAATTATTTCTAGATTTTTTTGAAGATTAAGACTTATGGACAATAGAAGGAGGAACTCTAGAATGAGTGCTCTATGGTGCAAGTACAAAACCATTTTAGAAAGTAGGTAGGGCAAGCTCCCACTATGTGTAGAGTTTGGGAAGGGCCTGACCACACGGGTTTATTGTATGTAACCCCAACTTACATTTATGTCAAATGTTGTTTTTAAGGCTTCAACCCGTGAATTTGCAATTCTAGAAATAAGTGGACGGTTTAGTTCTAGAACATTACTTCCACTAGATTCTTCTATCAAAACATAGATATGGTCATTTTAGTGGTATTTGTACTCTTATAAATAGTGTGCTTGTAGGCACGTCATTTGTGATTATAAGTTTTATGGGTTCTAAACTATAATTACTTTTTCTTTCTTGATTTTATATACATTATATATACTTATTAACTGAGTTTCTTAATATAAATAGAAAATTTGAGCTGGAGTCATCGGGTTTTGACAAAACCATAAGTCTTTTATGATTTTTTTAAGTATGTTCAAGTTGGCTCTGACATTATGGTCATTAAAAAGAAATTTTAAGACGTTATAAGTGATCTATGATGCTCTTATTTCAAAAATCTAAGGTAGTGGTGATATCGATGACGATGTCACACATCATATTGGGAAAAGATGGATAAAGTAGATGCTTGCCTCTAGAGTATTATGTGATAAGAAAATACCATCTAAACTTAAAGGTAAACTTTACAGAATGGTGGTTAGATGATCGTTGCTATATAAGGTGGAGTGCTGGACACTCAAAAACTCACATATTCAGAAGGTGCAAGTTGTAGAGATGAGGATGTTGAGATGAATGTGTAGACATATCAGGGGGATAAGTTTAGGAATGAGATCATTCCTGAGAACTTAGGGGTGGCATTCATGGCTAAAAAAATGAGGAAAGTGAGACTGAGATGGTTCGGGCATATGCAGAAAAGAAGTGCCAAAGATCTTGTTAGGATTTGCGAGAGGTTGGATTTAGGGGTTACGGGGATGGGTAGAAGTAGACCAAATAAGTATTGGGAGGAAGTGATTTCATTGGATATGGCGCAAATTCATCTCACCGAGGATATGATCTTAGATAGAAAGGAGTGGAGGTCGCGTATTAGGATAGAAGGCTAATGAACTAGTAGGGGTCAAATGATGTCTGGCCTCGTGATATAATACATTAGTAGGATTAATCGTTTATTTGTATCTGCGTTGTTATTGTTCATTTTATATATGTTACTCCTATTGCATTTACATATATTATCTTTTTCTTTCCACTTTGTATCTAGTTTCTTCCGCTTTTGGGGATTGATACTTTTGAGATGAGGGTCATTCGAAAATGACCTCTCTATCTCTATGATAAGATAATTGAAGCGCGCTCAATTTGTCTCAGACATTATGGTCATTAGAGAAAAACACTAGATTTTATAAGTGATTTATGTTTCTTTTAATTTATTTCCAAAGTTTGCATCACATATGTTAACTTGTTAAGTTTACATGTATGTGCTTGATGTTGATTCATTGTCTCCTCTTGATTAAGCCAAGTGTGTTATTGGTTTTTATTGTTTAGATGTTCCTATTACAATTTAGCATACTCACTGCAAGAAATAACTGTAATAGTCTATGTATAATAGACTCTCAAGATCGGGCCTTCCTCGGACCCAGCGCATAGCGGGAGCTTTAGTGTACCGTGTTTGCCCTTTTTTTGATTTCATATAAAATACCGATATTCACAAGTATATACATTTTTGGTCATAATGGGTTAATCTTGGAAGTATAAAATTTGGGCGCGCTAAATATCATATATTTATCAAGTCATACTTTTTTCAGAATCCTTCTTATATTGGCTAGCTAGTTTCAAGCTCAAATAAAGAAGGGTTCACGGTCTTAATCCACATAATACAAATATTGTTGGAATGTGCTCACATCATAATGTTAACTTAGGAAATGAGAGAACTAAAAATCAATTACAAAGTCCAGAGATTTTTTATAATGTCCGAGACAACTTGAATACATGTCAACTTCACTATCACAACTTTTGAGAGTGAATCCATAATAAGGTTATGGATTTAGTATGACCCATCAAACTTTGAATTGAATAGGTTAATATAAAGCTAAAGCTTGAAACAATAGCAACATAAATCACTAACGAACTCTTAGCATTTTTTAAAATGACCATAATGTATCTCAAACCAAGAATGCAACAATCATTGTAGTTCAAAAATCATAAAACTTAAAATTCCATATCCACCTCTCACCACTTATTCAATTATTTTAGGACGAAACTCAATTCCTTCAATAATGCTTAATTTCAATAAATCTTTCAACAACAAGGTCATCACTACTTTCCTCGCTACTAAAATTTCCCAGCTCTATTTCAAACAATCCATCACCTCTCAGTGTGGGAAATGTTGCAAGTCTCACAGTGTTGGCTTGTTCTCCAGTCGCGATTTTATTCTTATACATTACAAATATTATAGTTGAATTAGTAAATTGAAGTCCACTGGACATGTCTACTAATTTGAACACAAAATAACCAACATAACATGTCTTTGGTGACAATACATTTGTTCCTATTCTTCCACGCATATCAAACCAACATGAATAGCCATGACATGCCACTTCTGAGAATCTGCAAAAGTATTGCAATAGACATTTGTAAAGATAATTCTTTAAAAAAGTAATTATATGTTGGGATTTATACCCTTCGTAAGCACCATATGCGAATTTGAATTAGTTGACTTTAGGTATTGTATGGCTGAAGTAAAAACCAATAATTTCTAAAAGATTGAGTTATCTATAGGATATATCTATGCAATATAACTTGTTATAGCTGATTTTTCTTTTTACAACCAAATTAGTGTTGACAAGAACCTATGCACCATCTGAGTTCACGTAGGAGAACGATCACTATTAGTGGGGTGCAGTCGGGCAGTTAAGATCTTCCTATTAAAGGTGACTCTTTTCAAGAATGCGAGCAACTTTTCTTAAGTGGGAAGGAATCTTTACCATATTTTTTGTGTACTAACTGATCGTCATTGATTAATAAGAAAAATATAAAGGGGCATATAGGCTTAAGTGGGATCTCCCACCTAATAGAATAACTTCAAGGGTTGGCTCGGCTTATTCAGTTGAATAATGGGCATTACAGAAGGTTGATTAATGCTTGAGGCTGCAACTCAAAGTAATCACTTGGTAGAGAGCCAAGAGTTGTGGCTTGGACCAAGGAGAGGTGCTAGTTGATATATTTGATTTTCTCTTTGGGAGGTCAAAACCCAATGGAAGAAAATTCCATTGCCAATTCACGTTTTCTCTAACAATTGGTATCAGCGGCAAGGTTCTACCTGAGTATGCTCGATGGTTGCAGCATAGTCTGAACTTCCAAAATAAGAAATAATTACTTTTTTTCTACATTTCCAAATACTTTGTAGTAGAAAAGGAAGAATATTTAGTGACTAGTTCCATGAAGTTTGAAAGTGATAGATTTGGCGGGTACAGCAACTTCAATATCTGGAAGTTCTAGATGATGGTGTTACTGTGGAGCGAAGGTTCAATCCATGCTATTAATGAAAAGCACCCCGATGAAACATTGGAGTTTGACAAGGAGAAGATTGAAAGATATGCATCAAGTGTAATGCAACTATCCCTTGCACCTAACATGCTTTGTGAAGTGAGAACAAGTACCAAGGAGACGACCAAACAATTATGGGAAAAGCTCGAAGGGATTTAACAGGAGTGATTGGTGATGATCTTTGACTCTGAGAGTGAGAGTTGTCGTCAATCTCAGGCCTTGTCATCAGATAACAAAGTTGATTTCGCCTGCTAGTTGCTCTACTCCTTATCCCTGTGTGGAGACTTTCTTGTGGTAGTAATTACAAATGAGCAAGTAGGGCACTGCAACTAAGACTATCGTACACCCATATATTAATAGGTTTTGGCCTGTTAAAATGATGTCTTCACACATTTAAGATGGAGTCTAGAACTTTGTTATAAGAACATCTAGATGCATTCAATAAACTTGTGATACACTTACAAACTATTATAATAAAAAAAGGAAGATGAGATGCCTGCATGTGCTTTCTTATTTTTGTTGACTTCAAAATATCATGATATTGAGAATTCATTGATGTATAGAAAGGAGACTATCACTTTTGAGAAAGTTAGGTAAGCACTTAACCCTTGTGATGTGTGGAGGCACTTTAAAAGAGACAAAGATGATGAAGCTAGTGGGATTTTTGTGGGAGGTTGTACTAGCTGAAAAGGAAAGTAGCAAACCAAAGAACACAAAAAAGTATCATGTGAAGAAGAAGTATGCGGAGTGATGGGGCTATCACAAGAAGAGTCACTTCGAACGAGATTGCCATATGTCAAAGTCCAAAAAAAAAGGCGAGTGCATCCATTGTTTTGCAGATACATGATTCTGATGATGAATCTGTTTTAACAACATCATGCAATAAAGGAATCTATGGCAACAAATGGGTGTTTGTACCTTGCATCTGACATTACGAAGAGATTGGTTCAGCATCTATGAGATAAGTGGAGGAACCATAATAATGGTCAATAATGCAACTCGTAAAGTAGTTTACATTGGTTTAGTTTGGGTTTGCTTCCATGATGGAATTGTGAGGATTAGTACATAAGTCTATCAAGTTCTTGATTTAAAGAAAAATTTGATCTCCATAGGTACTCTAGATAAATAACAAAACAAGTACATGACTGAAGAAGGAACCCTGAAAGTGATTAATGGGTCTTCAGTCATGCTGAAGGCCAAGCTTGAGGGTGGCATCTAGATACTAGAACGAAGCACTATTGGCTTTATTAATACATCTATAGTGCAATTATTTGATGATGACAAGGCAAGAATATGACACATAAGATTAGGTCATATGAGCGTACGAGGACTAGATATTTTTGAGCAAACACAACCTTTTCAATGGTGATAAGATCAGCACACTTGAAATTTGTGTGCACTACATCCAAGGGAAGCAAAAGGAGGCCGGCTTCGTCACCACAAGCATAAGAAAAGAGGGGTGGCAGACTACATCTATTTAGATTTGTGGGGTTCATCTATTAGAGTAGCAGGTTAATGGTAGGGTTAGGTGTTTTTTTTGCCTTGTATTCACATTACCTGTCATATTATGTGTTAGTTTATCTTATTTACGTACTGTCATTATTAGTCGCTATTTTTCTGTTCCCTTCCCCCTTTTCTCATATCTAGTTCGTTCTTACTTACGGGTTTTGAGACGAGGTTTCCAGGAAACAACCTCTCTACTTCTATGGTAGTGGTAAGGTCTGTGTACATTCTACCCTTCCTAGACCCCACTTGTGGGATTATACTGGGTATGTTGTTGTTGTTGTTGAAGGAAAGAGGTATCTTCTCACATTTATTGATGATTTTCCATGAAAGGTTTGGATGCAGTTCTTTAAGGCAAAAAGTGATGATTTAAAGCATTTAAAGAATGGAAAATTTTAGTTGAGAATCAAATGGAGAGAAAATCAAGTATCTTCGCACAGACAATGTCTTGGAGTTTCGTAGTGAAGAGTTCAATAATTTTTTGTGGCATCAACTTTTCTTTTCCAAGATTTAACAAGTACCCTAAGGACATTATGAACCTATTTTCTTGTACTGATGGGTTCTCCCAAGCACTTGAGCTCATTAGTTATTAAGGTAAACCTAGTATGCATACATAAATAGGTTCGCCCTCCTTTATTGTGAAGTTCTCATACTGACTCGCCACAACCTTTGATTACTTCACTTAAGCAGTGCCTTCATACGCTGTCCTTAGGCAATTCCATATCTCTTTAGTAGTCTCACAACCTGAAATCCAATTGTACTCATCAGGTCCTATCCCACAAACAAGTATCTTCTTAGCTCAATAATTCTTCTCTATCTTCTTTCTATCAGCTTCATTGTACTCCCTTCTTGTTTTGGGAAAAATCCTAGTGATATCACCATCCTTATTTTCATTCATTGAACCATAAGGACCATCAAGAATAATGTCCCAAAGTTCAATATCTTCAGCCATGATGAAATTTTGCATTCTTGTCTTCCACCAGCCATAGAATTAGTGGCCATGGAAATGAGGGGTGTTGATTGTTCTTCTAGATTAATAGTAGGAGCAACCATCATTGCAAGATCTTCTCTAAGGTTTAACCTTTTAGACAAAACCTGCTCTAATACCACTTGACGGCCTGCGTGCGCTTCTAATCTACCGAAGGACCAGGTCCCTCAACACCGATAAACGAAGAAAGACATAAATTAAATACACATCTAACTTAGAGTAGAAATCCTCCTTGTTCAAGGGAGCAAAACCACTACCTGATCCGTAAGATTTCAACTCAAGCTTCATTAACTTGAAGTAGCAAAGATTGTAACCTCTTACAACTTAAGGATTGATCCACAACCCCCTTTCCCTTTACAAGCAAATGAATCCTCTTCAACCAAGTTGAAGGACAACAACCAACACTTAGCTAACCCAGCTAAAATTTGAGCAAAGGCAACCAAGAAAAGACTTCAATGTGAAAAGCCCAGAATCCTTTTAATAATGGGATCTGGTTCACAATATGAGCAGGGAAGTAAGACTAAAGAAAGCTAGAGACGAACATGTCAAGCTTCAACATCATAGTTGTTTTCTTCAGTGTATTTCCACAATGAAGAAGATGATATTTAGTTGTGTATGTGTTGGAGTGGATGATTCTTTATCATGTTGATTCACAATATATATCAAACCCATTAATGAGGAAAACAAACTATTGGGGACCACTGGGACCACTCACCAAAACACACCATTGGCTCAATATCATTGGCAATCAAAACTGCTACTCTATCAGCACTCGAGCACTCTTAGAATTAGTTATTTTCTGACTTATGTCACTATTAAAGAAATTTTGCAAGATATCACACTTATCTCTGAGATGAGATCAGGCCTCACCTTAAGTTTTTCAATCATCAAAGCTACTACATTCTAACACAAGCAGGTAAGAAAATCTATTCCCTTTTCTAAAAATACGAACCCCTATGTTACTTGGCCCTCTATTTCAAGTCCTAAATCTCTAACATCTATTCCTCCTTTCTGTTTGTCATCGTTGGCCTCCTTACCAGGAGTTGGTAAAGTGCCTTTTGAGAAATTGTCACCGTATGAAATCCAATGAAAATAAGAGCTTAATCTATACTTTAGCTGTGATGAGAAAGACCAAAAAGGCCACCAGTGTTCTACTCCACCAAAATTGTTGCTTTTACTCATTGACGAAGAATAGTCTAATGATTAGTTTCTAGATTCTTTACCGCTTCCATCTGATTCTCCTCCCTCTGTTATCTTCTGACAGCCCATCTTTGCTCACTATTAGTCTTCATGCTCTTTTTTGGGTGGTGTCAATCCTAGTACACTTTTGTTCACAAGTTACATCATAGGTCTCCCCATTCATATTCTCATAGATGGGGGAAGCACTCATAATTTTATTAACCCTCGGGGGGCTCATAAGATCAAGTTATCTATTCAACCTTCTATGGGCTTTTCCGTTATGGTAGGCAATGGCCAGGGGTTGATTTGTCTAGGGGTTATTACAGGTGTACCCATTACAATTCAGGGATTCTCTTTTGTTACTACTTTTTTTGTCATTGATCTACATGGTTCTGATTTAGTGTTGTGTGTCGCCTGGTTAGCTACATTAGGTCCTAGCATCATCGATTATGTTAACCATTTGATTGACTTTAATTTTGATGGGAAACACATCATCGGGTGGGTGATCTTTCTCCTGTCCCAACTCAGATTAACAATTCCACTCTCTGACGCTTTACCCAGATGAACTTTGTTGCTTATCTTTTGCGGTTGGAATTTATTTCAACAGATACTTCTTCCACCCCGCAATACCCTCTAGACCTCTCATCCCTTTTGGATACTTATGTGTATATATTTCAAAGCCCCACAACTCTTCCACCTTGTCGTCCATAGGATCATCACATTCTCTTGTTACTAGGTTCCTCTCCAATTAATGTGCAATCATATCGCTATGGACACTTTCAGAAGGCAGAAATTGGGCGTCAAGTTTGTGAAATGCTCAATTCAGGGGTGACTCGGCCTAGTTCAAGTCCTTACTCCTCTCCAATTTAACTGGTTCACTAAAAAGATGGGACTTAGTGTATTTGTGTTGATTACCGAGCTTTAAATTCCATCATTATCAAGGACTTCCAATCCCAACAGTTAATGAATTATTTGATGAGCTGCATCATGCTATTTTTTCTCAAAATTGGACCTCTTGGCTGGTTACCATAAAATTTTTGTTCATCCTGCAGACATTGAGAAAATAGTTTTTCATGCTCATGAAGGGCATTACAAGTTTATAGTAATGCCGTTTGGGACCTCTAATGCCCTTTCTACTTTTTAGTCCACTATGAATTCAATTTTCAAGATCCTTCTTTTGCATTTTGTCTTGGTTTTCTTTGACGATATACTCATCTATAGTAAATCATGGATTGATCACTTGGATCATCGTCACAGAGTGTTTGATCCCTTGCGCCAAACCTGGGCTAGTGGTTAAGCGTTCCAACTACAATTATGGACAATATCTCATTGCTTAATTGGGCCATATTATCTCTGAAAAGGGCCTCCAAGTTGATCCTGAAAAGTTCACAGCTATTCTTGCCTGCCCAACTCCTGCTTCACTTAAAGATGTGTCAAGATTTCTAGGCTTGATAGGATATTATCTACGCTTTGTCAAAGGCTATGCTAATTTGGCTTTCCCCCTTATTGATCTCCTAAAGTAAGATTCTTTTGCTTGGTCCGAGATTGCCTTGGCTTCCTTTATTCAACTTAAACAGGCTTTGAGCTCGGTCCCTGTTTTAGCACTAACAGATTTTTCAAAGGTATTCTTAATTGAGACCGATGCTTCTGGGACTGGAATAGGTGTTGTTTCCCAAGAAGGTCACGCCATTGCTTTTTTTAGCCAAAAGCTATCTTCTCGCATGCAAGCTTCTTCAACTTATAATCGTGACATGTTTGCTATTACCCAAGCTGTCCAAAAATGGTGTCAGTACCTGAAGGATCGTCGATTTATTATTATCACTGATCAGCAGCAATTAAAGTCCCTCACAAGCCAAGTTATTCAAACTACTGAACAACAACGATGGCTCAGCAAGCTCATTGGATATGACTTTGACATTCGCTTTTGCCCTGGGAAGCTTAATGTTGCAGCAGATGCATTGTCTGAGTTTATTCGCTACATGCATTGGGTTTGGTTGTTATTGAACTAGCCTTAATTGACCAGTTGTGCAACTCGAACAAGACTGATGCCACTCTACGGGATCAGAGTCCTTGCCTCATTTTTCCTTTCAAGGAGGACTTTTACTATTTTGCAATCGGATAGTGGTCCTTGTTGATGCAAAACTTCGCACCTTATTATTGGAAGAATTTCACTCTTCTAAAGTTGGTGCTCATGCTGGCATATCACACACATTTCATTGTTTTTTCTCTAATTTTTATTGGGCTGGTATGCATGCAGATCTGAAGAAATTTTTTTTGGAATGCCAAATTTCTCAACAAATGAAGGATTCAAATTTGAAATCTGCTAGATAACTCTGTCCCTTGCCAATTCCAGATGCCATTTTTGAGGATATTGTTATTTACTTTATCACAAGTCTTCCACCCTCCCATGGTTGCACTGTTGTTTGGGTAATTGTGGACAAGTGGTCCAAACACCGTCACTTTGTTGCCTTGTCACCAATTTTACTAGCCAAAAGATTGTCGAGGTCTTCGTAGTTCTCCAGTTACTATTGTGTATGATCGTGATCCATTGTTTCTCCCAGAGTTTTGGAACGAACTCCATAAACTCCAGAGTACACAACTTGCCATGAGTTCGGCCTATCATCCTCAATCTGATGGTCAGACTGAGGTGCTAAACAAATGTTTGGAGATGTATTCACTCTGTTTTGCAACTGACACAGCCTGTACTTGGTTTACCCTATTACCATGGGCTGAATTTTTGCATAATATTGCATACCAACATGGCTCAAAGATAACGCCCTTTGAGATATTTTATGGCCGCCCTCCACAGATTGTGGTGAGGTATCTTAAGGATGGGACTTCTAACTTTGTCATTGCTTCATCTTTATGTCAACGGGATGAGACATTAGCTATTTTAAAGGCTAATTTGTTACAGGCTCAAGTGAGAATGAAGGCTACAGTAGACAAAAGTCTTCATGAAGTTTCATTTGCAGTTGGTGATCGAGTATATGTGCGACTACGACCCTACTGTCAGTTATCTTTATGCTTGCAGCATCACTCAAAACTTAGCAGAAGATTTTTTGTTCCCTTCCAGGTTGTCCATAGAGCTGGTGTAGTTGCCCTTACCTTATCATCCAAAATCCATCCTGTATTACATGTCTCTGTTCTTCTTTAATGATTGGCTCACCTTCTGATCAGGTTACTCCGATTGAGGTTTTGGATCAGTCATCTTCTTTGACAGGAAACATTATATGGATAGGTTAACTTAATTTGATATGTGCTTATTCTTTATATTTTCGGTCTAGTTAATATAAATTCTTAATTCAAAATGCATTCCTTTATAATCAATACAAACGAAGAGATTATTTTATACTAACAAAGAAAATAAACAGTCTTTGAATTAAATGGACAAAAAGAGAAAGAACGAGTGCATTGCATAAACAGTTATACGAAAGAGCCAGGAAGTTATAGACAAAAGTAAGAAAACCAAAAGAGATAAACCTGGAATCGGGGTGTTTCTTCCATTGCCAAAAGTATGTGCGATTCCCCGAAATTGTGAGCTCACTTGCTGCTATCATAAAACACTTTTTCCTAGTATGCGTATCAAGAAAAAAACTCTGAATAAAAAAATGAGACAACATCCAAGATGTATTATGTTTTATTAATAATCCTATTAATCATAGAAAAATATTTATTTAAAATAACAATATGACAACTAATGACCACCCTAAAGTGAAACAAAAAAAAAAAAAACATGATTTGTTTGATCTTTTTAGTAGCATTAACTGCCGAAAACAATTTAAAAAATAAAAAAGATATAGAGAGTGATCAATGAATTGGATTGAGAATGACAAGAGATTAAATTTTAAATTTTAGTAAAGATAAAATTATTATGTGATTTCTTTCGAGTAGATCTAAAGGATACTAAAAAGTTTGCGTGAATCATCTTTGCTCGAAATTACACTAGCGCAAATAGGGAAAAATGATATTTTTATTATTATATATGAACGGCTAAATAAAAATTCTAGTTTAGAAGAAAGGATATTCAAGAATTTCTTTAGATTATGAATTTAAAATCCTAGGTGTGACACATTTATCTTTTTTAATTCCCTTATATAAATTTCTAACTCCACTATTTTTTGGGACATATTTTGGTTAGAAACAAAAGCAAATGTAGAGTCTTTTTTCTGTTTTTACTTAGACACCCTTGTCAAAAAATAAATAACCGTGCAAAATAATCTAACTAAAATGGATTTTTACCAGTTTGCCTCCATCAAGGAGAATGGGAGAATCACATAGAATAAGAAACAGTTCTTTTTGGTGTTGACAATAGGAGGAAACTCAGATCTACCAATTATTTCTCGATAATAAGAAGGTAAAAATTTTCCTCAAATGTCATCTGACTCTTCAACAATTTTGAACTCTTTTGATAAAACTATTGCTCTTATTGCATCTCCTGGAGTTGTTTTGAAATTATTTCCCCAAATGCTCTTACTATAATGTTGGTAGGCTGAAATTAAAGTCATTTATACAATCTATATTACATTGTAAAATTGACCAGATTAATTGTAGATTAACTAAATGAAATATTTTTCTTCAAATAAAGAATTGCCATAATCGTATATTTATAGATTAACTTGACTAGATTTATTGTAAACTTGACTAGATTTATTGTAACTTGACTAGATTTATTGTAAACTTGACTAGATTTATTGTAGATTAACTAAAGTACCGATATTTAAATATACAAAATATTTTTCTTCTTTTTTTTCATAATGGTTTTATCTCGCAAGTATAAGATTTCTGCGCACTAAACATTATCATCAATTTAGTACTTTCTTAGAACCCTTCTTATCTTGTCTTGCCAGATACAAGCTCAAATAAAAGAGGAGTCATAGTCTAAAACCTCGTAATGCTATCTTTGGAAATAAGAGAGACATAAATAAAACGACCCCAAAATATACCCGAAAATGTACCTTGGAAGTGCCCATAATTGTAATTTCTATATATCTCCAAATTCATGTGTGATATCAAATATTCGACTTCATATTCTTGATCACAGGGAAAAATTGGGTGAGGAATGGGTCTATCCCCGATTATAGAGCAACAGTATCATAATTCGAAAATCCATAATTTGTAAATTCACGTGACGATCCGCGCTCCTGGTGCGACGCGACCAGGGTGCAAATCAGAGTTATTTTTGGCCTATTATTTCTTGTTCAGTCCAAGGCCTTTGGTTCTTGGGCCTAAGTCTTCCCATGCATGAAAATACCTATACTTAACCATATTTCAATACCATATCATACGAGATATTCCCCAACACTCTCCCAAACACTTAGACAAATATTTCACTTAAAATTCAAGTGGCAAAACTCATTCTTGATCTTAAGGATTTCATTCAAGCTTCAAGTCTCCATTTAAATGTTCATTAAGGAATTCTCCAATATTGAGATATGTGGGTTTCAACCATTGGGTCCTTTCACCCAAGGTGCCCAAGCTTCATTTTTACGTAAATCCTATGTTTCTAAGTTGATTTTACTTATGGGTCTTCTATTATGAATTTGACTATGATCTATGTTGGAATTTCATGAAAGTGTGACTATTTAAGGCATATTTTGAGCTATAAATCTGTGATCTACTTTGAGATTTGATGAAGGGATTTAATATATTCTGCAAGGTGGTATTACTAAGAGTTTGTGGGTTGATTTACTTCAAGTTTTCTTGCATGATTTCACTCTTCACTCTTGAATTTCATGATTTTACACTAGCATTATACACCCACCAAGTGTTTGATAAAATGTTTAGATTAGGGTTCTTGAGTTATTGATGATCTATTGTATGACCTATGAGACAAGTGACTTTATGATGATGAAAGTAATGTATGAATGTATTGATTTCATGGAAGTAGATATAGTGTTGCTAGTGACCATACCATAGATGAGTGGTATATACCTCATCAACCTTGTCGGGTGGTGGCAATCCCGTACTACCATAGATGAGGGGTAGATACCTCATCCACCATTCAAGTGGGTGGCATACCTTGGATTCCAAGTAATAAGTTGCTTGGTCTATGATGATGGTCTCTTTCTTCACATGTAAAACATTCTATATAAGCATGTTTTACTTTAAGCATCATTCATACTTGTCATATTTCTATTATGTTTGCCATTGCTTATGATATTGCATTTTGCCTATGTTGCCTATCTCTTATTGCATTCCATCTTACATACTTAGTACATTCAAACGTACTAATACATACACTATGCTTACATGATGTTACCATGTAGGAACCAGAGCTCCACTTGATCATCCTCCTCCAAGTGGCCTGTACGATTTCTCTCAAAGCAAGTTGGTGAGTCCTCAACATTGAGGATATACTTCCCTTGATTTATGCTATGTATTGATTCTTCTTATGTTGGAAACTTATGGCTCTTAGGGTGAGCTCAGAGATTGTCTTGGCCCCCGCTCGTATCGATGTATTAGAGGTGTTATTAGAACCTTATGACATGTTAATGTTATCTATTGGCTTGTTATATTTCTATGGTATCAAAGACGTCCCTTAGCCCCATTTTCCCTTATTTCTATCTATTATTGTTGTTTTATGCTTCTGCGACCAAGGATGTGTAATGATATTTTAAGAGGCTTGCTTGGGGTCCCTTCAAGTTCCTTATTCGCAGTATCACGTCTAGGCCCTAGGCTTGGGCTGTGACAATAAATCACTAGTAAACTTAGAGTTTTAATCACCATGATGGCATAGCAAACTAAAACACACTTCAAAGCAAAAACAGAGTCTTGGATTTGGCAGAACCCAATAACTTAGGTTCAAAATCCGCATTTAAGTAATCCATCTAGTAGGTATAAATAACGTATCTCAAATCCAGAAAATAAACAGTGATAGCTTAGAACAAGTAAAACTTACAATCCCAAATCTTCCTGTGAAGACTGGTATTTGATTATTTTGGGACGGAACTAAACTCCTTCAACAATGAGGCCACTTTTATCATCACGACTCTCAATCCCCACCAATCTTGATTCAATAGGACCACACTACCTTCCCTTGTATTAAAATAACCCAGTTCTACTTCCATCCATCCATCTCCTCTCATCTTTGGCGATGTCGAATGTTTTATGGTGTTGGCTTGTTTTTCCATCTCAGTATCACTCTGATAATTAGCACACCTAATAATTGAATTTGCATATTCAAGTCCACAGGACGCATATGTCAATTTGAACACCAGATAAGTAACATAATCTGTCCTTGGTGACAACATTTCTATTCCTATTTTTACACGAATATCCAAATGAATTGTAGATCGAAGATATGCCACTTACGAAAATCTGCAAAAGAATTGCAAGAAGCATTTGTAAGGATAATTTTATATATTTTTTTAATGATATGTAGGCGTATCGCCTTACTAGGCCTACCAGATGTGAGTTTGAATTAATCATGAATTTGGGTATGAGATGGTTGAATTGAAAAAGTAAATTTTAAAAGATTTATGTCTTATCTATGCAATTTAACATGTAATAGCAGATTTTCCTTTTTCTAATCAAAATATTTACTGGAACCTCACATCGTTCGAGTTCATTTGGTGTCTAATGCTAATGAAGGCACAGGGGAAACACCAAGAGTTGGGATTTATGCATGGTGAGTTGATTCAAGGCAAAATCTATTTGATACAGGTGCTATTGAAGATGCTGAAAATTCTGGGCAGCATGTTTTGCAAGTTTAAAGCGAGAATGCAACTAAAAAACATACTTTGGTTGTACAAAAAAAATTCAAGTAGTAGTTAGACGCTCTCCCTCCAGGTAGTGGAAAGGGTGCTGCTGCGTATGTTCAGGACAATGAAGGCTCAGTATTATCAGTAATGCAGGTTAATAGTTTTCTTTCTTTTATTCATGATGGGTTTATCTCGCAAGTATAAGATTTGTGCACACTAAACATTATCAATCCATTCAGTTCATACCTTTTTAGAACCCTTCTTATCTTGGCTTGCCAGATTCAAGCTCGAATCCAGGTATAAGTAATGCTTGCGATAATTTGAATAGACAGAGAGAATTTGGAAGCAATGAAGATTGCAACAAATGAGCAACAAGGCAACATCTAATTCTTCTCCAGGTTGTGAGAAGAAGCACGATATTAGTAATACTTCAAGAGCTCTATTATGTTCGAACAACTTTGGTGCTTTCCCGAAGGCTACTGGAAAAGATGGTAATATTATGGCTTCAACATTACATATTTCTAATTGTTAAGTAGCTAATTAAGGTTTCAAGAAGTCAGGATGCCATGCTACTAAAATCCAATCCGTCAATCAAGCCACTCATAGTCACATTGAGCATCTTGGCTCATGAGGCCCCTTCCCAATCTTTGGATTTTAATTTCTTGGTGATTATCAAGGTCTATCAAGACAGTTACTATTGTCAACAGGGAATGACAATGATTTGGTGAAAGATATGCCATCACTCTCTCAAGCTATGTCACAAATGATTTGATTGTTCCAAAGGAAAAAAGGGAGAGGTAAGTCCTAGGTTGGCTGTTTTGGTTGATAAAGAAGAGAAGGTTTCACCGCCTACATTGAATAGCAAATTAAGTCCAGAAGGGAAAAGTGAATGAAGACCCCCACATACATATGCTTTGATAAAGTCGCTAGGGAAAGGGCATCTCGTCTAGGCAACAAAGAGGTGGAAGCAACAAAATAAAAAAGAAGACAATGGAAGACAACATAGTTGAGATGGTAAGGTGACTAAGGAGTTTGTTCCAAGGCACCTACTGATGTGACTAACATCAGGTGTTTTTAGACAGGTTTGAAGATGAAGACAAGAGGAAAATAATTTATATGTTACTTTAGATGGACATAAATCTTTTTTAATTTATGAATTTTTAAAAGGAATTATGAGTCTGATAACTACTCAGCCTTCTTCTTGGCTTGTTATATTTTTGTGCTAATTAAGCAGTGTCATCTGTAATATCATCACACAATATATTTTTCATGACCCAAGCCTAGGGCCTAGACATGACACGACACAAGGGGAACCCAAAGGGACCCCAAGCAAGCCTCTTAGAACATCATTACACATTCTTGGTCGTGGAAGCAATAAGACAAACATCAAGAGATAACAAAGTGGGGCAACCTGGGCTAAGGGGAAAACGCTTTCATATCATAGACATCAAGAACAATAGAGTCAAGACTCTTAGCACAGATACATATCATGTACAACTAGCGCCTCTAATAAATAGATAAGAGCGGGTGTCAAGACAATGCAATCGGGCTCACTCTCATAGTCAAAGTAGCAATAAAGAAGAGTGTCTCAATACATAATAAGAGAAACATAGACCAATGTCCCTGGAATGGAGGACTCACCAACTAGGTTGAATGATAACGAACAAGCCATGTGGAGGAGGATGATCAACTTGGGCTCCGGTTCCTACATGGTGATAACATGTAGGAAAGAGTATGCATTAAATTTACTAAGTATGTAGGATGCAATCAAAAGAATTAGGCATCATAGTCAAAAAGCGTAACAATAGAAAATAGGCATAATATAATAATATGGCATATATGATTAATGCATAAGTAAAACATGCTTAAGTCGCTCATGCTCATATAGGATATCATATGTGTAGAAGAGACCAAGCAAGATTTCCAAGGTACAAACCCCTCAGTTGATTGATGATGGTTTTATTCCATCATCTCGGTGGTGTGGTACAAACCCCTCACATGGTTGATGAGTACAAACCCCCACCTTGGTTGATGAGTACAAACCCCCCACCTCGATTACCCAGGCTCTTGTCTCCCCGGATTGGGCATGGTCTAATGCAATACTTTATATAGAGTATATCATATAGATATGCTCATTTCATTATCATATAGTCAATCATATCATATCTCATGCTTTGGACCTTCAACTCCTCAAGAAACCACTTCCATACATTTTATCAAACACTTAGAGGGTATGTAATGCCATTATAAAACCATGAAATATAGAGATGAAATCATGCAAGAAAATCCATTATTGTAACACCCCACACCTTACAGTACTAGTACAATGCAAATGAAATATGATAAGGTTTGGTTAAGTTAGCGCCAAATT
>JAABOM020000056.1:48250-60063 GCA_011800125.2 Solanum clarkiae | reverse complement strand
TAAGGTCTGCGTACATTCTACCCTCCCCAGACCCCACTTGTGGGATTTTACTGGGTATGTTGTTGTTGTTGTTGTAAGTTGAGCTGTTTGAGACAAATCAAGATATGAGTTTGAGTTGAGTTGCATGAGCACATTTTAGTCTTGGAAGAAGTATTGAGCACAGAGTTGGATAAGAGGATATCACTCCAGAACTACGTTGCCAGCGTAGGATAATCGTGCAATTAACTTTGGCGGCTCATGTCCCAAAATACAGACATTCTCTTTGGATCTGAGAGAGAGAGGTTGACGTCCTTTACTTTGGCAAGTTTAGGACGTTCATGGCAAAAACATAGACTTCTTTGTGCATCACCAAACTCGTGGTGATGGGAGTTATGCCGGTTAGAGAAAATTCCAAGCAACATTTGACTGAGTATATTATATTTTAAGCTGAGCTGCATGAAAACTAAGTGTCTTTTCAAAGCATGGTTTTAAACTTTAAACTTGTATTATTTATTGAGTTGAGTTATTTGTTGATGAGTTGAGTCTTGAGTCGAGCCGATTTTTTTGAGTCTGAGCCTTATCTATTTCCTTGAGCCATTTTAAGTATCAGTATTTTCCATTTACTTACTTCTGTTTGGGCATGTATCATTATTGATGCAGATACAGGTGATAGAGGACTTTAGTAGGTGCACCGTTGATTTTTAGTTTTCGTACTTCTAGAGTTGGTGAGCCCTCCTTCTTGGAGGAGCCCTTTTATTCTTCTATTGAGTACTTTACTTTCATTTGAGTTGGGGTATCCATGATCTGTCCTGGTACCACCTAGATGTTCAGAAGTAGAGGCTTCATAGTTTCGAGTAGAGGATTATTGAGTATTTTTATTTTTCCAAACTTGGTCATTTGGGATTATTCTATAAGAGCTTTATTACTTCATTGATGTCTTTTATTTGAGTATTTCTTTCCGTTGTCGAGTAAGATGTGGTGATGAGGCCAGATGGTTCTTTTGGGGAATCAACAATAGTTCTTGAAGTGCCAGCCGCGCCAAGGGTACCCTCCCGGGGCCTGACAAACTTGGTATCAGAGCATAGAGTTCAAGTGTCCTAGAGATCTATGAAGTCATGTCTAGTAGAGTCTTGTTTATGGGTGTGCTTTGCATCACACTTTATAAGCAAGAGGTTATAGGGCATTAAGATTTGTTACACTTTCTTGTATTTTGAGTTAGTGCAATAGAGTTTAACTTAGTGCAATAGAGTTTAACTCTATAAAGCCCTTTTTTAACTTGTACATTACGTATTTACAGAGCATGCCTCCTAAGCGTATTGTCTCCCAAAGAAGCACACGAACCGATAATACTGAGAATCCAAGTTCAGAGGTGCCTACTCGAATGGAGACGAGGGGTCGAGGTTGGCCAGCTAGAGTTTTTGGATTTCCACTGGTACCTAATGCTCCACATGCTCCTACCACAGAAGTTGACTTCAGAGGAATTATCACTGTGCTCACCTAACTGGTAGATGCTTAGAGGGGAAATCGGAGTTCACAAGCTCCTAGTTTTAGCTCCCAAGAGCCAATGGCTGGAACCAGGCTTAAAGATTTTCTGAGGATGAACTCACTAGTCATCACAGGGTTGAAGGTTGAGGAGGGCCCCTAAAACATTATTGATGAGATATGGAATGTGTTTAAGGCTATGCATACAACTGAGGTTGAGGGAGTTGAATTTGCCTCTTATCAACTTAAGGATGTGGCAAATGTGTGGTATAATCTGTGGGAAGAGTGTCACGCCCTGGGAGGGGACCCAAGATGTGGCTGGTACCTAGAGACTATTTCTAGTCCCCAAGCAAACCACTTGGCCTCATGACATTCATTCAGTCAATCATTTTACTAATCAGTGGAAGTTAACAGAATGTAAACGGGCACATATGTCATCTAGTCTCAAAGTAATAACATAATTGAAAGGCTAGTAGAAAGAACTAGCTCACAATCTTAACAATCAACATCTGACTCTAGTCTATGAAGCCCCTATCACTATTATGCGGTGCCAATGACAGACCAATGGCTACCTCAATAGAAAAAGGTAAGCAATTCTAAACTCTAAAGCATGATGAAAAAATAATGAAATGAATCCTCTGAAGCAGGAGAGGCTCATCAATCTATTGAACACTCAAAGGTCCTTAATGATTCGCCGGCTAATGACCTCAATCCTACGTATCTACATTATAATACGATGCAGTCCAAAAGGGGACGTCAGTACATGGAATGTACTGGTATGTAAAATAGCTGATTGAAACCGAAAACAAGTAGAATAATATAGAAATAATATCAACTCAATATAGATATCAATCAATATGTCAAATGTCTATCTAAAGCAAGAATAAAAGTAGACAAGTGACCTATCAACCAATCAACTCATCGATCAAATCAGGCTCAACTCAAAAGGACTCATCTCAAAGGAACTCAACTCATCTCACCACATCTCATCTTATCTCATCTTATCTCGACTCAGAGTACTCAAAGTAGAAACTTTCTGGGAGTTTCTCTTATCCGACAATAATCACTTATGAGCCAATGATTGTATAACAATCACACTGATGTTGCCATAGCATTCTTTACTTTCCAAGTAGAGAACAAATTGAAACCACATGGACAAGTCCAAATAGCATCAGTAAATCCATAAGTCCTCTATTGATTTTAGGGACTTCTAATCAGAGGGGACCTCAACATAATATGATGTGATGGTCTGGATCCTCACCTACGTTTAGATTTGTAGTTTGACGAGTGTGAGTTGGTTTAACTCTTACTCTTTTGGTGCTCTATATTCCTCTCATGACTCAATGCTCATAAAACAATTCATCCAATCAATCTATCTCAATCCAATCATCTCAATCAACCTCATGGAGGAACAATCTTTTATTTAGTCTCATAGAGACTCTAATAATCTCATTAATCAATACCTCAATCAATATCTCAAGGCTTAGAATGATCATTAAGGAATAATCAAATAGACAAATCATTAGAGTTCATTTATAGAGACTCAAGATGCCATCAAGTTCTATCAACTCATCATCATTCTCACATCACAATCACAATCTCTATCAACATTCTCAATCAAGGCTCTAGACTCAATCCCTATCTTCATTTATGCATGCTTTTAACCATTAAAATAAAGGGTTTTGTGCAATATCTCAAGAAAGTAGTCAATTCAAGAAGAAGTTTATGATGATCATCAACATGTGAAAAATATATACATTTAATATAGTTTTCAAGAATATAATCAAGAAAATCATGCGAATAGACTCAAAAACCTTCAATCAACCATCTAAGACCATCTGAGGGACACATGAGAGAACAATCTAATATTTTCGTTTAGCCTTACATACATGGGATTAAAGCTTTCTAAATCACCCGTCAAGAATTCTCCACCCTTATATTCTTCTTGTCTCTCTCTCAAGCCTTATCTTTCAAGTATAATCAACATGGAATTAGAATAAGGTTTTTGACCCTATTTACTCATCAAAATAACCTAGATGGGTCGTGGTTCACATTTAAAAGAGGTGGGGAAAAAGTCTAGAATGCCCCTCAAAAGATTAAAATTTTTAAACTTGGTGAAATAGTCGAGAAGATAGGTCCACGACGCGGACTTGTCGCGCATATGTTTATTTCAGAAATTAATCCCATCAAAAAATTGAGAAAACATATAAGTGTGGGTGCGCGTTGGTTTCGCATCGCGAAGCTGTCGCATACCCTTACTGTTTTGTTAAATTTTTGTGAAAATAAATTTTTGACCCGGTTGCTCTTAAATTAGATCGAGATCATTTTCTGACTCAATTTTTTGTGCTGATCACAATTTCAATCTCAAATTTTCCATCCGGGCTTAGGAAGATGCGTTGCGTGCATGTCTCCATTCTAGGGGTATTTTGGTAATTTTATCGGGTATTACATCATCTCCCCTTTGGGATCATTCGTCCTTGAATGATGAGTAAGTGTGGATATCAAGGCACGAATAGACTCGAAACTCTTCTCAACATCCAATCTATATATCTATCTTTCAACTCCTCATTTCAATCAACAATCTCTATTCAGACTCGAGAATAAACAATCAACAAGAAAAGCCAATCAATTTAGTCAAGGGTAAGGAATTTACCTTAAATATTCTCATCCATTAGCACAAATAGATGCAAATATTTTGCTTTCATATCTTCCTCATCTTTCAACGAATTGATTTCTCTACGAGACCTTGACTGAGGCTATCTCTTTGGTTCTCAATCTGTGAATCTGACGATCAAGGATTTGGACCAGAATTTCTTCGTAGGTCAAACTATCTTTCACTCCGATGCTCTCCACAAGAATTACCAAGTTAGGATCTCCCAAGGATTTCTTCAACATCGACACGTGAAACATCGAATGAATACCATCTAACTCGGAAGGCAATTCTACTTCATAGGCAATCCTCTTCACAATCTGATACGGTCCAATATAGCATGGACTCAGTTTACCCTTCTTCCCAAATCTCATGACACCCTTCATAGGTGACACTTTAAAATATACCCAGTCATCTACTTCAAACTCCAAATCTCTTCTCCTCACATCGATGTAGGATTTCTAGAGAGTTTGTGCAGTCTTCAATCGCTCTCTAATGATCCTAACCTTCTCCATTGCTTGATGGACAAGGTCAGCCCCAATCAACTCTACTTCTCCAACCTCAAACAACTAAATTTATGATCTACATCTCCTCTCATATAAAGCTTTATAGGGAGCCATCTAAATACTTGCATGATAACTATTGTTATATGAAAACTCAATCAACGGTAGGTGCTCATTACAATTTCCCTTGAAATCAAGGATGCAGGCTCTCAACATATCTTCTAACACCTGAATTATACGCTCTGCCTGGACATCGGTCTATGGATGGAAAGCTGTACTCAAATTCACCTTCATACACAATCCTTTCTAAAACAATCTCTAAAATTGGGAGGTGAATTGAGCTCCTCTGTCCGAGATGATGGACAAGGGAACTCCATACAACCTCACAATCTCTTGGATTTACATCTTGGTGTATGCCTCTACAGTGTTAGTTGTCTTAACTGTTAAGAAATGAACCTACTTAGTCATCCTATCCACAATCACCCATATCGAATCATATTGCTTTCGAGACCTCGATAGACTAGTAATGAAGTCCATATTGATCATCTCCCACTTTCATTCCGGAATCTTAAAGTTTTGAGCTAATGCACATGGCCTTTGATACTCAATTTTCACTTGCTGGCAGTTCGGGCACTTGAAAATAAATTCAGCAACATCCTGCTTCATTCCACTCCACCAGTAGACTTTTCTCAAGTCGGTGGTACATTTTGGTAGAGCTAGGATGAATGGAATACCTAGTGTTATGAGCTTTCGCCATGATTCTATCTCGTATACCATCAACATCTGGGACGAACAATTTACTTTGGCACCTTAACACCCCATCTCCCCCTTTGGAGAAGACCATCACTTTCTGTTTGTGAACGATCTCCTTCAATTGGAGTAGGAAAGGATCTTGGTCTTGCTTTTTCTTCACCTGCGCCACTAAAGATGAAGCAAACCCATTCTAGGAGAACTCCCAGTCAAGCTAATTGATGCACTTCTTTAGATATCTCCTTTTCTCCTTCCTCTATATGGGTTGTGCTACCCATTGACAACCTGCTAAGAGCATCAGCAACAATGTCAGCTTTACCTGGATGATAGAGAATGCTCATGTCATAATCCTTGAGAAACTCTAACCATATTCTCTATCACAAGTTGAGCTCTTTCTGACTAAAGACATACTGCAAGCTCTTGTGGTTAATAAACACATCTACATGCACTCTATACAAGTAGTGGCGCTAGATTTTGAGTGCGAACACCACCTCTGCCAACTCAAGATCATGGGTTGGATAGTTCCTCTCATGAATCTTAAGTTGTATGGAAGCATAGGCTATCACCTTCCCTCTCTGCTTCAACACACATCCCAAACCAACTCTCGAAGCATCGCAATAGATCACAAAATCTTCTATTTCATCGGGCAAGGTTAGGACTGGTGCAGTGGTCAGTATAATCTTTAACACTTGAAAACTCTTCTCACACTCATCAGACCACTGAAACTTGACCTTTTTCTGAGTCAACTTTGTCAATGGTGCGGATAGGGAAGAAAATCCCTCAACAAATCAGCGGTAGTAGCCTGCCAACCCCAAGAAACTCCTTATGTCAGTTGGAGAGGTTTGTCTGAGCCAGTTTTTAACCACTTCAATCTTTTGAACATCCACTCGAATACCATCACCAGAGATAATATGGCCTAGGAAAGCCACATATTTAATCTAGAATTCACATTTCAAAAACTTCACATACAACTCATTGTCCTTAAGGGTTTGAAGGACGATTCTGAGGTGTTTTGCATGTTCCTTTTCATCTCTTGAATAAACACAATCACAAACATATCCAAATATTGTCGGAACACCCTATTAATCAAATTCATAAAGGCTGCAGTTGCATTTGTCAACCCAAAGGACATGACCAAGAACTCAAAATAGTCATATCTAGTCCTAAAAGTTGTCTTTAAAATGTCACAGTCTCTCACTTTCAATTGATGGTAACTAGATAAGAGGTTTATCTTTGAAAAACAAGAGGCACCCTGAAGTTGGTCAAACAAGTCATCTATCCTTGGGAGAAGATACTTGTTCTTTATGGTGACCTTGTTCAGTTTCCCATAGTCAATACATATTCTAAGAGACCTATCTTTCCTTCGCACGAGTAGGACAGGAGCACCCCACGGAGAAACACTCGGCCTTATGAAGCGCTTCTCTAACAAATCTTTCAACTGCTCCTTCAATTCTTTCAGTTCGGCGGGGGCTATCTTATAAGGTGGAATTAAGATAGGCTGGCTACCAGGAAGAACATCAATCCTGAAATCAATCTCCCTATCAGGAGGGACTCTGGGCAGATCCTCAGGAAACATTTCTGGAAACTCATTCATGATCTGAACTGACTCAAGAGTTGGATACTCAACATCATCAAATTTAACTCTCACGAGGTGGTAAATACACCCTGTAGCAATCATCTTTCTAGCCCTAAGATATGAGATAAACTTTTCTTTAGGTGCTATAGAATCACCTTTCCACTTTAGAACTGGTTACATTTGGAAATTGGAATCTAATGATTCTGCCTCTATAATCAACGGAGGCATAACAGGCGTGAAGCCAATCAAGTCCAAAGATCAAATCAAAATCAGTCATATCTAACTCAATCAGATCGATGGTAGCATACCTATGATGGATAGACACTATGCAAGATCTACAGACTCTCTTAGCCCGAATAGACTCACCCACGGGAGTAGAAATATCAAAGGTTTCAAGAAGATTCTCAGGGGTTCTATCAAATCTATTGGCCACATAATGAGTTATAAAAGATAATATGGCACCAAGATCCATCAATATATAACAATCAATAGAAAAAACTTGAATCATACCCATCATAGCATCTGGGGAGTTCTCCTGATCATGTCAACTGCCCATGGCATACAAACGGTTTGCAGGTTCGCTTGTGCCTGAAGTGGTACCTCTTTAATTCCTCTTAGCTGGCGGGAGCTTAAGCTCGATCAACCCACTTTAGACAATCTCTCTAGTAGTGACCCGCTTGGTTACACTTGTAGCATACATCACTCCCCTCACGACATCTCCCCAAGTGCAGTCTACCACACTTGCCACATGTTCGCTTACCCAATGAACCTTAAGCCACATTAGCTTGGGACTAGGACCCACAGGCTCCAACATTATGGGACTTCTGATCATTTCTGACTCTAGGTGCAGGTGCACTAACAGATGATGGTGTTGAAAATTGTTTTCCATTGCCTTTCATCCAACCTCATGGCTGGATGTTTTAGCTTTCTTCTTTTGAACTCTTCTCTATCATGGCTTGTTGCACGAAAGTCATCAATCTCCCAATATATATGTCACTCACGCGCATAGCTCCCCTCCCATCTCTATTTGGACCTTAATTCAACCCATCAACGTACATCCTCATCCTTCCCCTCATGTCAACAACCATATTCGGAGCATAGCGGGATAATTATGTGAACTTCAACCTCTACTTCTGTAGAGTGATAGAGCCTGTTTCAAGTTCAAGAACTCCCTCACCTTCACCTCTCCTCTCCCTTGGGAAGAAACGCCCCAAGAAAGCTTCCTCAAACAAAGCCCAAGTCATAATAGGGGCATCCTCCTCTCTACCCTTCTTTCACTGTTCATACCATAGTCTAGCCACCCCCTTTAATTGATAAGCAGCCAGTTCTACTTTGTCAGCATCCGCCATATGCATCACTTAGAACACTTTTTGAAGCTCATCCATATAGTTCTCAGGATCCTCAGTGGATGCAGACCCTGTGAACTCAGGCAGATTCATCCTTAAGAACTCTCGAACTCTAAAAGTGTCATGGGCACCCTGTCGGGCAGCTCCTTGTCTCGCAGCAGGTGCAGCGACATCATGGGCTAGGGTTTGGGTATCCTGGAAAAGTTCAGCATTGGAGACCTCATCTTGTAGGGGCTGCACAACAAGGACAGCTTGATCCCCGGGCACCTCATGTCCTTGAGGCTCAGGTGGATTGACATTCTGTCTGGCGGGACCTCTTCTACCTCTAACAACTCTTTTGGGAGGCATGATCATAATTCTGCAACGCGCAAAACATGAATTAGAATAAAACTTTCATAGTATAACTCTATAACATAATTTAGAACATGAATGAAGGGAAACAATTTTTAATGTCCTATAGCCTCTTGTTTATGAAGTGTGGTTGACAACACACCTATAAACAAGACTCTACTACACACGACTTTATAGAGTCCCTAGGACAGTTGAACTCGTGCTCTGATACCAAGTTTGTCATGCCCCGGGAGGGCCAAGATGTGGCTGGCACCCTGAGACTATTTCTAGTCCCCAAGCGAACCACTTGGCCTCATCATATTCATTCAGTCAATCATTTTACTAATCAACGAAAGTTAACAGAATGTAAACGGGCACATCTATCATCTAGTCTCAAAGTAATAGCATAATTGAAAGGCTAGTAGAAAGAACTAGCTCACAATCTTAACAATCAACATCTGACTCTAGTCTATGAAGCCTCTATCACTATTATGGTGCCAATGATAGACCTATGGCCACCTCAATGAAAAAATGGTAAGCATTTCTAAACTCTAAAGCATGATGAAAAATAATGAAATGAATCCTCCAAAGCAGAGGAGACTTACCAATCTGCTGAACACTCGAAGGTCCTCAATGATTTGCCTACTGATGACCTCTATCCTGCGTATCTATATCATAAAATAATGCAGTCCAAAAGAGGACGTCAATACTTGGAATGTGCTGGTATGTAAAATAGTTGAGTTAAACCAAAAACAGATAGAATAATATAGAAACAATATCAACTCAATATAGAAATCAATCAATATGTCAAATATCTATCTAAAGCAAGAATAAAGAGTGGACAAGTGACCTATCAACCACTCAACTCATCGATCAAATCAGACTCAACGCAAAGGGACTCATCTCAAAGGAATCCACTCAACTAATCTCATCACATCTCATCTTATCTCATTTCACCTCCACTCAGAGTACTCAAGGTAGGAACTTTCTGGGAGTTTCTCTAATCCGACAATAATCACTTATGAGCCAGTGATTGTATAACAATCATACTAATGTTGCCACAGCCATTTGGTACTTTCCAGGTAGAGAACGAACTGAAACCACATGGACAAGTTCAAATAGAGTCAGCAAATCTATAAGTCCTCTATTGATTTCAGGGACTTCTAATCAGAGGGGACCTCAACATAATATGATGTGATAGTATAGATCCTCATCTATGTTTGGCTACATAGTTTGACAAGTACGAGTTGGTTTAACTCTTACTCTTTCAGTGCTCGATGGTCCTCTCACGATTCAATGCTCATAAAACAATCCATCCAATCAAACTATCTCAATCCAATCATCTCAATCATCCTCAGTCTCATAGAGACTCTAATAATCTCATCAATCAATAGCTCAAGGCTTAGAACGATCATTGGAAAACAATCAAATAGACAAATCGTTAGAGTTCATTTATGGAGACTCAAGAGGGCATCAAGTTCTATCAACTCATCATCATTCTCACATCACAATCATAATCTCTATCAACATTCTCAATCAAGGCTCTAGACTCAATCCCTATCTTCTCTTATGCATGCTTTTAACCATTAACATAAAGGGTTTTATGCAATATCTCAAGAAAGTATTCAATTTAAGAAGAAGTTTATGATGATCATCAACATGTGAAAAATACGCACATTTAATATAGTTTCAAGAATATAATCAAGAAAATCATGCATATAGACTCAAGAACCTTCAATCAACCATCTAAGACCATATATGGGGCACATGAGAGAATAATCTCATGTTTTCAGTTAGCCTTACATACCTGGGATCAAAGCTTTCCAAATCACCCATCAAGAATTCTCCAACCTTATGTTCTTCTTGTCTCTCTCTCAAGCCCTATCTTTCAAGTATAATCAAGAAGGATTTAGAATGGGATTTTTGAGATTATTTATTCATCAAAACGACCTAGATGAGTTGTGTTTCACATTTAAAAGAGGTGGAGAAAAAAGTCTAGAATGTTCTCAAAAGATTAAAATTTTTAAAGTTGGTGAAACAGTCGGGATGACATGTCCACGACGTGGAGCTGCCACGCATATGTTTATTTCAAAAATTAATCCCATCTAAAAATTGAGAAAACGTATGAATATGGGTGTGTGTTGGGTCCGTATCGCAGAGCTGTCGCATACCCTCACTGTTTTGGGTCCACGATAGGTCCTCATAGCGACCTTGTCACGTACCCTTACTATTTTGGTAAATTTTTGTGAAAATAAAATTTTGACCTGATTGCTCTTAAATCGGGTTGAGACTATTTTCTGACTTAATTTTTCATGCTAATCGCAATTCTGGTCTCAAATTTTCCATCCGGGCCTGGGAAGATGCATTGTGTGCACATCTCCGTTCTAGGGATATTTTTATAAATTTACCGGGTGTTACCAAGAGGGTTGAGGTGATGATGCTGAGCCTGCTGAGTGGAGTGAATTTGAGAGTGTCTTCCTTGATCGCTTCTTTCCCTAGGAGTTCAAGGAGGCGAAGATTGAGGAGTTCGTGAACATGAAGCAGGAAGGGTTGACTATCAAAGAATACAACCTCAAGTTTATCCAACTATCCAGGTATGCTCCACAGATGGTTCAGGATATGAAGGCGAGAATGAGGAAGTTCATATCTGACTTGGGTAAGCATATGAAGAAAGAGTGTAAGGCAACATTGCTGATTCAGGTATGGACATCTCTAGACTCATGGTTTATGCCTAACAGGTCGAAGAGGATAGGAAGAGGGATATAGAGGAGTATCTAAGTAAGAAGGCCTAAGTCTAATCAACCTAAGCAGACAAGGGACACAAGTCCTCCTTCCAAAAGAGGCCTTTGGGTTATGCACCATCTTCAGTGAGTGCACCATCCCCAAATAACAGGTATTATTAAAAGTCCTAAGGTCAGCAGAACTTCAAAGTACAAGGTTCTCAGACTAGTGTGACCCTTGGCTTGAAAGGGAAGCCACCTTATGGGAAATGTGGAAGGATGCATTTGGGGGAGTGTAAAGAGGGAGGTAATGGTTGCTATAAGTGCGGCCAAATGGGTCATTTTCAAAGAGAATGTCCATTGTAGAGAAATAAGATCAGAGAGGTACTGCACCAGGGACAAGCGGTGGGACAAATCATCTGTATATGATGGGGAATCGACAAGACCAAGAGGTTGCACCAAATGTTCTGACAAGTA
>JAABOM020000056.1:35544-48150 GCA_011800125.2 Solanum clarkiae | reverse complement strand
TCCCCCCCCCCCCCCCCTCCTTTTTTTTTGACTAATTTTCTTTTATACCAAGTCTATTTTTTTGGTTGTAAAAAGATTCTTTTTGCGGAGATTTTTCCCTTTTTGACTAAGTTGGACTTTTTCTTTTTTTTTTTTTTGGCTTTTTGACTAATTTCCTTTTACACCAATTTATTTTAGTTGGAAAAGGATTCTTTGTGTAGGGATTTTTCTTTATTTAATTTTTATTTATATTTAATATTATCAAAATAATAATTCTAAAACAAAGATGAAAAGACGATTTTGTCTAAAGAAAGGTCTTTTAATGAAGGGTAAAAAGTTCGATCAACATTATTGAGGACTTTCACACTTTTAATATAATATAGATAAAAGTATGTAATATAGCAAATTTAAAAAGAAATAGAGTAATTAAAATTACGTTAGAAACATTAAACTACTCCTTTTATATTCATGAGTCTTTTTTAAAAGGGAAAAGGGTCAAAATACCCCTCAAGTTTGTTTTATTGTGTCACTTTATTCCCGTCATTAAAATAAGTTTATTATACCCCTGCCGTTAACAAACTCACCATATTTACCCCTAAATTGGACGGATTGCCCCAAATTATATTTATATGAGAAAGGGGTCAAAAATACCCCTCAATTTTGTTTTATTGTTTGACCTAATCCTTATCGCTAAATGAGTTAATTTTTGTCTCCGCCATTACAAAACTTATCACCTGTGCCCTTCAATTGGATGGAAAGTCCCAAATTAAATAAAATTATCCAATTCAAGTGAGAATGACCCAATTTTCTTTTTTAGCCCGAATTTGACCCACTAAATTCAATAGATTGATACCAAATTAATCCTAAAATTCATCAAAATTCATCTCGTCCAAACCCATCTCCAATTTGTAGAAACATGGTCACTTACATTGCCGTATATGGTGGATTTGGAGGACCGAAATACAATAAACATAATTTGTTAATAGATTTTGTTGAAAATATCGGAGTTGTGATGTTGCTTTAATGGTGTTCTGAAGCAGCGTAAAAAATCCAGTCAAATCTGAAGCAAAGAGGAGGGTGGCAGCGTGGTGGATAACGTCTAGGCCATCGCCGGAGCTACCAACAACCATTGAAATAATTGGAGAGTTAAAGATTTTTCTTACTTTTTCAAGTTAATAATAAAAAATACTTATTCTTGATGAAATAAAAAATCATCTTGACAAAAGTCTCTCCATTCTTCAATTTTTGGGTTAATTCAGATATTTTCGTCCAAGTAGAGACATGCGTGATAAGTTTTGTAACGGTAGAGACAAAAATAAACTCATTTCACGACAAGGATTAGGTCAAACAATAAAACAAAATTGAGGTTTTTTTTTTTTACCCTTTTCCCATATGAATATAATTTGGGGCAATCCGTCTAATTTAGGGGCAAATCTAGTGAGTTTGTTAACGACAGAGGTATAAATAAACTTATTTTAATGACGGGATAAAGTGAAACAATAAAACAAAATTGAGGGATATTTTTTACCCTTTTTCCTCTTTAAAACTAAATTTTAATCAATTAATTATTGACTCCTAACTATTCAACTCCAAATTATTACTTTATATATCCATAAACTATTAATATATCTCTATATTATAAGTAATTGTGTTATCATTCTAAAATATTAAATACATATTAAATATAATAAACATAATAAAAATTAAATGGAGAATATTTTCTTAATATGATTAAGCCACAAAAGGGCAAAAAATTTAAACAACATTATTAATACTTTTAATGTGTGTATATATATAATAATTATAAAAATTCTTATATGTTGTTATATCGTCAAATATGGTTCTTTAAAAAAAAATATACATCTTTGAAAAGAAAAATGTAGTGAATAAGATAATTAAGAACATTAATCTCTCTGCAGTGGAACGTCCAACTCCAAGCATTTGAAAACTACTAAGCATGCTTTATTTATATGACACCATATGTGGAGGAATCTCAAGTATAATTGAAAACGAAGCATAGGAATAGCATATCATGAAGTAAAAAATATATTATAAAGAGAATTAGTATAAAGTATTTGAAAAAAAAAAAAGAGGAAGAAGAGGTATCTAATATACTAACCACAATAGGTTTAAACATTGAGAAACAAAGATGAGGTTTGCTGCTATCAATGACAAAGTATTTGTGCATGTATATGTCAATATACAACAAAAGAACTATAAAAAAATTACAGATATACCCTCAACTCCTCGACCCGCTGCCTATTTGAGCAACTCTAATTATCATGGTTAGCAGCACTTTGTAACACTAAAAATAAGCCATATAAATTACGGTAGAAGAACCATATCAAATTATGAATGTATCCTCAAGCTGTTCAAGCAGGTGTCACGCCTCGGGAGGGGACCCAAGACGTGGCCGGCACTCAGGGGCTATTGCTAGTCCCCAAGCGAACAACTTGGACTCATCACATTCATTAATTTATACATTCTAATAATCAGCGGAAGACATAATAAAATAAATGTACACATATCGTCATCTAGTCTCAAATAACAATAAAATAAAAGACAAATAGAAAGACACTAGCTCACAAGTCTCAACATCAACATCCGACTCTAGTCTATGAAGCCTCTATCACTATTAGGTGGTACCAATGACAGACCCATGGCTACCCCAATCAAAATAAAAAGTCAAGCAAATCTAACTCTAAGCAAGATGGAAATAGGTGATAAAACCTCTGAAGTAGGGGACACTCACCAGTCTGCTGAACGTCTTGAGATCCTCAACGGTGCGCCTGTTGATAACCTCTATCCTGTGTATCTACATCATAAAACGATGCAGTCCCAGGGGGAAGTTAGTATGTAGAATGTACTGGTATATAAAATAGCTGAGTGAAACCGAAATAGGTATAATAATATAGAAACAACAATCAACATCAAGGATAGTGAAAATCAACATGTCAAATGTCTATCTGAAGCAAGAATAAAGAGTAGACAAGTGACCCATCAACCCATCAACTCATCAATCAAATCAGATTCATCTCAGAAGGACTCATCTCATCTCAACTCAGATTACTCAGTTTGGGAACTTTCTAGGAGTTTCTCTTAACCGACAACAACCACTTATGAGCCAAGGGCTGTACAACAATCACGTTGATGTTACCATAGTCGTTCCATACTTGCCAGGTAAGGAAGAATATGATCCACAAGGAATCTGAACTCTGTCATCCTCTATTATTTCAGGGATGTAAACTTGAGAGGGGACCATGAGATGTAATGGTTCAATCCTCTCCTTCGCTAGGCCGGCGTAGGTAATGAGTGTAAGTGGGACTCACTCTTACTCATTTCGATGCTCAATATTCCTCCCAAGACTCAATGTTTATAAGACTCCTCATCAACATCTCAAGTAGCCTCATTGAGGCACTCATCATCTCAATTGGTCTCATAGAGACACTCATCATCTCAATTAGTCTCATGGAGACTTTCATCATCTTGTCAACTCAAACTCAAGAGGTCCTTTATTATTTCAGGGACTTTAACTCATCTCAATAAACTCAATTCTTATTTAAGAACTCAAGGACTCGGGTCATCAATTAGAAGAAGTCATTTAGATAGAACTCAAGAACTCAATTATGAAGACTCATAGGATCATCAAGCTCAAATAACTCAACCTCATACTCACATCAAGATCTCCGTCAACATACTCAAGTCAAAACTCTAGATTACGTCCCTAGGTTCACTCATGCATGCTTTTAAAAGTCAACATGTAGGGTTTATACAATATCTCATGAAAAATAATCAATTCAAGAAAACAAGTTTATGATGATCATCAACATTTGAAAAATACATGTAGTAAATATGATTTCTCAAGAAAATAATCAAGAATCATGCAGGTAGACTCAAGAAACTTCAACTCTCATCTAAGACCATCTACGGGGAACATGAGATAACAATCTCATGCTTTCATTTAGCCTTATGTACCTGGAATGAAGCTCTTCAAATCACTCGTCAAGAACTCTCCTCGAATTCTCCAATCTCACATTCTTCTTTCTTCTCTCTCAAGCTCTAACTTTCAAGTGTTGTGAAAAAGGACTTAGAATGGGGTTTTAGACCTTATTTACTCATCAAAATGACCTAAATTGATCGTTTCTTGAGTTTAGGAGGGGTTGAGAAAAGTCTAGAATATCCCTCAAAAGATTTAAAATTTTGAACTTTGGTGGAATAGGTCGGGATAACAGATCCGCGATGCGGACCTGTCATGCACCTGTGTAATTTCAAAAATTCAATCTTGTTGAAAAATTGAAAAAAAATAGAAGTGTGGGTCTGTGTCACGGCCCCAATGCGCACCCTCACTGTCTCTGTTTTCGGATCGAAAAAATTATTTTTTGATGTAATTGCTCTAAAATCGAGTCGAGACCATTTTCCCACCCAGTTTTTCATGCTGATCGCAAATTTGATCTCGGATTTTCTATCCGAGCTTGGGAAGAAACGTTATGCGCATGATTCCATTCTAGGGGCATTACATCATCTCCCCCTTGGGATTATTCGTCCTCGAATGATGAGTAAGGGTGGATATCAAGGTACGGATAAGCTCGAAACTTCTGTCAACACTCATATCTATCAATATGTCTTTCGACTCCTCATTTCTATCGACAATCTCTACTCAGACTCAAGAATAGACAATCATCAAGAAAAGACAATCAACTTAGTTAATGGTAAGGAAATTTACCTTCAACATTCTTATCATTTGGCATGAATAGGTGCAGACATTTTGCTTTTATCTCTTCCTCGGCTTCCCATGTGGCCTCCTCAACGAATTGATTCCTCCATAGGACTTTGGCTAAGGCTCTCTCTTTGGTTCTCAATTTGCGAATTTGACGATCAAGGATTTGAACTGGAATTTCTTCGTTGGTCAAACTATCCTTCACTCCAATGCTCTCCACAGGGATTATCAAAGTAGGATCTCCCAAGCATTTCTTTAATATCGACACGTGGAACACCGGATAGATACCATCTAACTCCGAAGGCAACTCTAATTCGTAGGCAACCTTTCCAATCCTATTTACAATTTGATAGGGTCCAATATAACGTGGACTCAATTTACCCTTCTTTCCAAATCTCATGATACTCTTAATAGGTGACATTTTCAAATATACCTAATCATTCACTTCGAACTCCAAATCTCTCCTCCTTACGTCAGTGTAGGATTTCTGGCAACTTTGCGCAGTCTTCAATCTTTCTCTAATGATCTTAACCTTCTCCCATTGCTTGATGGACAAGGTCAGACCCAATCAACTCCGCTTCTCTAACCTCGAACCGCCCAATTGGTGATCTACATCTCCTCCCATATGAGGCTTCATAGGGAGTCATCTGAATGCTTGCATGATAACTATTGTTATCTGTAAAATCAATCAATGGAAAGTGTTCATCCTAATTTCCCATGAAATCAAGGACGTAGGCTCTCAACATATCTTCTAACATCTGTATTGTACACTTTGCCTAGCCATCTGTCTGCGAATGGAATCCTGTACTCAAATTCACCTTTGTACCCATTCCTTTATGAGACGATCTCCAAAATTGGGAGGTGAATTGCTCCCCTGTCTGAGATGATGGACAAGAAGACCCCATGCAACCTCACAATCTCTTGGATGTACATCTTGGCATACTCCTCTATAGTGTTAGCGGTCTTAACCGCTAAGAAGTGAGCCAATTTAGTCATCTTATCCACAATCACCCATATTGAATCATGTTGCTTTTGAGACCTCACTAGACCAGTAATGAAGTTCATATTGATCATCTCCTATTTCTATTCAGGTATCTCAAAGTTCTGAGCCAATCCACATGGTCTTTGATGCTCAACTTTAACTTGCTAGCAATTCGGGCACTTGGAAACAAACTCAGCAATATCCCTCTTTATTTCACTCCACCAATAGACTTCTCTCAAGTCATGGTACATCTTGGTGGAGCCAGGATGAATGGAGTATCTAGTGTTGTGAGCTTCAGCCATGATTCTATCTCATATAATATAGACATCTGGGAACGCACAATCTACTTTGGTACCTCAACACCCCATCTCCCCTTTTGAAGAAGACCATCACTTTTTGTTTATGAACAACCTCTTTTAATTGGAGTAGGATAGGATCTTGGTCTTGCTTTTATTTCACCTCTGCCACCAAAAGATAAAGCAGACCCATTCTAGACATTACCTCCTCCATCATTATTCTCCTAAAGTCGACTTCTAATCGGGCTAATCGGCGCTAATCGGCGCACTTCTTTAGCTAGCTCCTTCTTTCCTTCCTCTATATGGGTTGTGCTACCTATTGAAAACCTGCTAAGAGCGTCACAACAACGTTAGCTTTACCTGGATGGTAGAAAATGCTCATGTCATAATCCTTGAACAACTCAAAGCATCTCCTATGACGCAGGTTGATCTCTTTCTGGCTAAAGACATACTGTAAGCTCTTGTGGTCAGTGAACACATCCACATGCATTCCATATAAGTAGTGGTACCAGATTTTAAGTGCGAACACCACCACTGCCAACTCAAGATCATGAGTTGAATAATTCCTCTCATGAATCTTAAGTTGTCTGGAAGCATAGACTATCACCTTCCCTCTTTACATTAGCACACATCACAATCCAACTCTTGAAGCATCACAATGGATTACAAAATCTTCCGTCCGATCGGGCAAGGTTAGCACTAGTGCAGTAGTCAGTCTAGTTTTTAATTCTTGAAAATTTTTTCGCATTCATCGGACCACTAAAACTTGACCTTTTTCTGAGTCAACTTTGTCAATGGTGCGGATAAGAAAGAAAATCTTTCAATAAATCGGCAGTAGTAGCCTGCCAACCCCAAGAAACTCCTTATGTCAGTTGGGGAGGTTGGTCTGGTCCAGTTCTTAATCACTTCAATATTCTGAGCATCCACATGAATTCATATTTTGAGAAAATCACAGATACAATATGGCCTAAGAAAACCACGAACTTAAGCCAAAATTTACATTTCGAGAATTTTGCATATAACTCTTAGTCCTTAAGGGTTTGAAGGACAATTGTGAGGTGATTTGCATGTGACTCTTCATCTCTTGAATACACCAAAATATCGTCAATAAGCATAATCACAAACATATCCAGATACTATCTGGACACTCTATTCATCAAATCTATAAAGGCTGCAGGTGCATTTGTCAACCCAAAGGATATGACAAGAACTCAAAATGTCCATATCTAGTCCTAAAGGTTGTCTTTGGAATGCCACATTCCCTCACTTTCAATCGATGGTAAACAGGTTGGAGGTCTATCTTTGAGAAATATGATGCGCCCTGAAATTGGTCAACCAAGCCATCTGTCCTTGGGAGAGGATACTATTCTTTATGGTGACCTTGTTCAGTTGCCTATAGTTAATACACATTCTGAGAGACCCATCTTTCTTTTGCACGAATAGGACAAAGGCACCCCAAGGAGAAACACTCGGCCTCATGAAGCCCTTATCTAACAAATCTTTCAACAGTTCCTTCAATTATTTTAGTTCAACGGGGGCCGAATTGAGATAGGTTGGGTATCGAGAAGAAAAACAATTCAAAGTCAATCTCCCTATCAGGAGGGTCTCCGGACAGATCCTTAGGAAACACTTCTAGAAACTCATTCACGATCGGAACTGACTCAAGAGTTGGGGACTCAACATCATCAAATTTGAATCTCACAAGATGGTTGATACACCCCTTAGTAATCAACTTTATGGCTCTAAGGTACGATATAAACTTTCCTTTAGGTTGTATGGAATCACCCTTCCACTCTAGAACTGGTTTATTCGGAAATTAGAACTTAACAGTTCGGGCTCTACAATCAACAGAGGCATAACAGACGAGAGCCAATCAATGCCAAGGATCAAATCAAAATTAGTTATGTCCAACTCAATCAGATCAATGCTAGTATCCTTATGATGGATGGACACTACACAAGCTCTATAGACTCTCTCAGCTCGAATGGACTTACCCACGGAGGTAGAAACATCAAAAGGTTCAAGAAGACTCTTGGGGTTTCTATCAAATCTATTGGCCATATAAGGAGTTACAGAATATAATGTGGCACCAGGATCCATCAATACAAAATAATCAATAGAAAAGACTCCAATTATACCTTCACAATGCTTGGGGAGTTCTCCTGATCGTGTCGATTACCCATGGCATACAAATGGTTTGTAGCTCTGCTTGTACCAATCATAGTACCTCTGTGATTTCCTTTAGCTACCGAATCATCAGTGGTTTTTTATGTGAAAGCTAAGCAAGATTTAGATCCATCATTGGTTGAATTGAAGAAATTGGTCGCCGAAAAGAATATTGAGGTTTTCTCCTAAGGGGGAGATGGTGTACTTCGGTATCAAGACAGGTTATGTGTTCTGGATGTGGATGATCTTAGAAAGGTGATCATGAGTGAAGCCCATAGTTCTCATTATTCTATTCACCTCGGGGTCCACCAAAATATATCGGGATTTGAAGGAGGTGTATTGGTGGTGTGCTACGAAGAGCGACATATCCAAGTACGTATCTAAATGCCCAAATTGTCAACGAGTGAAGGTGGAACATCAAAGGCCCAATGAGTTGGCTCAAGACATTAAGATTCCTACTTGGAAGTGGAAAGATATAAATATTGATTTTGTGGTTGGGTTGCCTCGGACTCGAAAACAATTTGACTGCATTTGGGTTATCATCGATAGGATGACTAAATTGGCTCATGTCTTAGCGGTTAAGACTACTTTTGGTGCCGAGGACAATGCAAAGTTGTATATTCGAGAGTTGGTAAGGTTGCATGGTGTGCCTAGGTCCATCATATCGGATCGGATTACCCAATTTACTTCTTACTTTTGGAGGTCGTTTCAAAAGAGACTTGGTACGAGGGTCAAGTTGAGCACCACCTTTCATCCCCAAACCGATGGGAAAGCAGAGAGGACAATTCAAACTTTGGAGGATATGTTGAGGTCTTGCATGTTGGAGTTCAAGGGTAATTGGGATGATCATCTCCCACTTATCGAGTTTGCTTATAATAATAACTTCCACACTAACATTGGTATGGCCTCCTTTGAGGCCTTGTATGGTAGGAGTTGTAGGTCTCCAGTAGGGTGGATGGGGTTGGGGGAGGTGGCTTTGATTGGTCCGGACTTGGTGATGGAGGCTATGGAGAAAGTAAAGTTGATTAGGGAAAGGTTGAAGATAGCTCAAAGTCTCCAAAAGTCCTATTCGGATGCTAAGAAGAGGGATCTTGAGTTCTAAGTTGGAGATTGGGTGTTGGTGAAGGTCTCACCTATGAAGGAAGTGATGCCTTTGATAAGTCATGAAAAATGACTTTTACTACGCTGAACACATGGAATTATTGTGAGTTCTTAAGAGCATTTGCTAGTTTAATATGCATTCTATGTTTATTTTGTAGGGAAACAAAAATCTCATGATCTACGGACGTTGGACTGATTTGAAGTGATTTGGAACTAAAATTGGCTTGAACAATGAAGGAGTCATTGCTGGATGATATGCACACCATACGACCATTTCATACATATGTGTGGCTGGAAAGCAAAGCAAAATAGCAACAAAGCTACAACATACAAGTATTAACCTATCTCAGCTGCAACTAAGCAAACTTGTGAGAGGTTAAGTTGAAGAAGCTATTTATAGAAGCTTCTAGCTGATTATGGTCAGTTAAAGGACTGATTTGATGGTGCAAATTTTGGTGAGGCACTTCTAGAAGACTGGGAAATCACAACAAAGCAGTAGTAAAAACTATAAAGCACACAACATAAGCTATCTCGGACAAAACGATCAAGTCATGTTGTTGCATTGTTTGTGTGTGCTGGGAAGTTGCTACTATCCATGTTTATTTAATCTGCTCATATGCTGGTGTGGAGATGAAGAGAATAAGTATCTAAATGTTCCAGGTACAGCGCAGGACGAAATGTAATGAAAAAGAGCCAGGGAACACACCATGGGAACGTTCACGACCTGTGGTGATCTTTACTGGTCGTGAGCCTGGTCGTCCAAGAACATTGTCAAAGGCTTCATCATGACCCCTTGCACCACTCATGGTGCACTCCACGAGCCATGAGGGTGCTCATGAGAAGCACCTACGCAGCGAGAAAATAAGAAAAGTCAAGGCAAGCCTCACGATTGCCTTCCATGACCTGTGTGCATCTTCATGGATCGTGAAGGTGCGAGAAAAGGGGCTGATTCTGAACAGTTTTTGTACCAAATATCACACCACGGAGGTTTTGCATGACACGTGAAAACCACCACGAAGCGTCATCTGTTCCGTAAAAGGCCATGTCGTCCGGAATTGTTTAAGCTTTCCTAGTCCAACTAGGATTAGTTTTACTAATTATTTTAGGGTAGGTTTTATTTAGTAAAAATAGGACTTTTAATTATTTATTTGGAACAACTTTGTACTCCACGTTTTGGGGGGCTGCTGGACAAACAATTGAATGACAATTTTTCTATATTTTCTCTTCAAAAATACGGCTGGACAATCAACACAAGGCTAACAACATTGTGAGTTTTTGATTATTGTTTTGAGTCTTTAATTCTTGTTTTGCTTTGCGTTTTAGCGTGTGAATTAGGAATTGATTTCTTCTCCCTTGTAAGTTATTTTAACATGGATTATATCATGATTCATGCTCTAATCTTTGCGAGTTCGATAATCTAGACATATAACTAGGGTTATGGGAACCATGACAACTCAACAAGATAGACAAATTTGGGGTAAATATCGAGATTGATTATCTTATACGTTGTAGTGTTCTTCACTTTAACTTCTTCCTTAATGAGTCAACGTATTAGGGTAAGATTATATTCATTACATGCTCGGGAGGGATGTAGTGATTAGAAAAAGAATTCTACAACAAAAATTCAGGGTTATTAACCTAGTCTAAGTACTTGAGACCGAAAGGTGAGAGTATTGTGGGATCCATAA
The DNA here is from genome assembly GCA_011800125.2 of Solanum clarkiae. Classification (NCBI taxonomy): domain Eukaryota; kingdom Viridiplantae; phylum Streptophyta; class Magnoliopsida; order Solanales; family Solanaceae; genus Solanum; species Solanum clarkiae. The sequence goes on along the minus strand of JAABOM020000056.1, from coordinate 37,221 downwards.
CAAGGGTTAAAGAGCACACATTTTGAGATCAAAAGGTAATGAATGAAATGCATGTGAGAAGGACCAAAAGGTGAATTACGTGTTATATAAGTTGTTAGATTTTGTGTACACAATCATGAACGGGTTTACTAAACGAATTTGGTTATTGCGTTGGGAGTCATGAGGACCGCAACCCTAGTCATCATTAAACTGTCTAAGCCTTAGTTTATTTTGCATGTACTCATAGTTAGGAGTTTAAATCAAAACGCCCATATTTACTTTTCTGCACTTGTTTGTTTTCTAGAAACATAACCTACGACTAAAATAGGATAACTAGTAAAGTTATTTCAGCCTATTCCCAGTTGGATCGACCCCGACTTTTAGTTGGATAAATATATTGCTAACAATCGTCCATATTCTATAAAAAGGAGTATGTTTGGACATTATCAAAAATAGCGCCATTGCTGGGGAATACGGTTTGAGATAATCTACTAGTTTTCTATTTAGGTTGTAGTTCTATTTTCTAGTTTTATTGTTTATTTTTTTTTTTGTTTTTGTTTTGATTACTATAGGGGACAAAGTTCTACAAAACAAATGATGACATTCAAAGCAGTCTGTGGTTATAGGTGTGCTCTCTCCAATAAGTTTTTTACTAGTATTGGTTCTTGCAGGGATTTGATAGCTCTATTCGGAGATTTTCATGAGACTATGAAATCTTCGATAATACACTTTCTAAAAGCAAGAATGGATCTAATTGATACGGTTGAAATATTTGGCTCAGACATTATTGATTTAGATATTTTATTAAGCGTGAAGATTCATGCTTATGATGTCCAATAGGTTAGTGACAACTTGTCTGAAGAAGAAATGAGGCTTGTGAGCCAACTTGAGGAGCTAATACTGGAGGGCCATCTACTTGATCATATTGTTATGGATGTTGTCCCTGTTGAGAAGCGTACACTAGAGTTATGTAAGATAAAATATAATATTTTTAAAAACTCTAATGCCTGTAAAAATAAGGATGTGAATAATGATAATAATTTCATGAGTTAGGACATATTAGACCTCATTCCAATCATTTCTCTATCTTATGTTTAGATGATGAGATATTAATCAAATCATCCGAACATGTGGAAGAATATGAGGAGGGACAATATGTTTATATTTTTGAATTTGTCGGGTCAAAGTCAAAAAATCACATTCCTTATTTAAAGGCCAAAAATCACAAGGTACAATCTCTATTATTTGGTATATTCATTTTTATCCCACCACTCTTGGAGCATAGTAGAAAATTGGAAAAGAAGCTAGGGGCACAGTTCATTAGTTCAAAGTGGAGGAAAAAATGGATGGCAACACATGTGATACCTGATAAAGTCTGAGTAATCTGGAACATTACTACTGATGCCTAAGGCATCACAGGTATGATAACTTTTGTTATTTTATACATTGATTTGACATGCATTAGGGACAATGCATAAATTTTAGTAGGGAGTGGGGCATCTTGAACCCTTTGAAGTTTTTCTTGCCATGTTTTTTTTCTCTAAAGGTGTATTATTTAGTAGAGCTAGCATGTTTAGGTTGTTTTGTTTGTGTAAATATAAATGCTTATAGGAGTCTATAGTAGCCCATAATTTTTGTGAAAAAAATTCCCCAATGATTCTTTTTTCAAAATTTTTGTATGTGCATGCATCCCATCCT
>JAABOM020000056.1:16493-35444 GCA_011800125.2 Solanum clarkiae | reverse complement strand
ATAGTACTAGTAATAATAGTATTAGTAATAGTAGTAATAATAATAGTACTAGTAATAGTAGTAGTAATAATAGTATTAGTAATAGTAGTAATAATAATAGTACTAGTAATAGTAATAGTAATAGTACTAGTAATACTTATTAATACTAATAGAAATAGTAATTTAATAATAGTAATAGTAATAGTAATGTCACGCCCGAGCCTACATCCTGGACATGGTCGGCGCTTGAAAATTATTTCTGGTTCCAAACGAATCACTTGGCCTGACTACTTACTCAGCGGAAGACTTATCAGTAGTGGAAAAACCAAAGAAGCAACAAGAAAATTCATAACTGTCTGCATAGGTTGGATGTAAAGGTGCATAAGCAATACTGAACAATCTGAGACTAGAATACTAACACATGGTCTATAGAACCTCTAGTAAAGTTATCTAAAAGGACTACTGAGACAGGCCCCAAGTAGCCAGAACTAAAAATAAAGACCGAAAAGAAATAACATAAACCAAGAACCTCGGACTGAGAAGAGGCCTCACCACTGTCTGGAAGCTATCAAGTTCTCAACGAAGCGGCTGCTCGAGGAACTTGGTCATCTGCGTCTGCATTATAAAACGATGCAGGTTCTAAAGACGTCAGTACGTGGTATGTATGATATGTAAGATGGCCAAAACATTTTATCAGGATGTCATAATATATCTCAAAAGACATAATCATCACTCATAAATGAAATAACAATAATCATATGTCTTGTATGCTGAAAATAACATGCTGAAAACTGGTAAGTAAAAACACAGTTTCTTAGCTTGGGGAGTTTCTCTTATCGACAACCACCACTATTAGCTTCGTGGTGATACAACGTCTTGCCCGCGCTGCCAGAGTCATCCCGTACTTTGTCGGGGTAGGGGATGAAGAACTAGGGGAATGGATCCATCTCAAAACTGGGTCATCTCAGTGGCTAATGAGGAAGGTACCTTAGTACAATCATATCTTATGTTGGCTGTAGTTATCAATTCGAGTAATTTATTCTACTCTCACCCATATTGGTGCTCAATATTACTCCCAAAATTACATAGTTGATCCTTAAAGAATTATAAATTCTTGAAATCTGGTTTTCTTGGGGACTTAGTCCAGCTTATTACTTAGCTTTCTCAACTAAATTCTTTTACTTGATTGAAATCTAACATCTTCTCAAATATTCTTTAACATATAATTTACTCAACTAAAATGCAAGAATGATTCAAGAAAAGGAATTCTTTAACTTGTCTTAAACTATAAGCTTTATGGGTATTCATAAAACCCACATGAATTCACAGGAAATCATTTATAGTTTTAAATCTTGGAGTCACTACTTTAAATGAAAATTAAAGAATCAAGAATCATCATTGTTAATCAAGAATTTATGCAAACATAAAGAAATTTACTAAACTTTGCAGGATTTTCACGAAAGTAATCTCAACCAAGACTTGAGACTTCTGGGATGGAAACTAGGTTATACTTTCTAAAATATTCTAAAAATAATAATTTTAGAGTGGCCTTATATACCTTGGAAGAAATTCTTGAAGAATTGGAGAATTCCCTAAATTGTTTCTTGACTTTCTTGAGCGTGAGTTTCTTGAGAGTGTTTGCTTGCTTGAACGTATGAATGAATAAAAATACGTTTTTGATTTAAAACGACCGTAAAAACTAATTAATTTATGATATAGGGTGTGGGAAAGTTAAAAACTACTCTTCCCCATTAAAATAAGAAAAATGGCTTCCTCCTGCACTAGTGTGTGACACGCGCTAGTGTATTATTATACTTTTTCGCGAATTTCCCATTTTCGTCAAATTTTGGAAAAAATCCAAGTATGGTTCCGCGTCCTCTCTGTGTTGCGGAAGGAGCGAGGAAATCTTATTGTTTTTTATTTTCTTGGGAAGAATTAATTTGCATTTTTTTACTTAAAGTCGAGTCGAGATTATTTTCCGACTCAGTTTTTCGTACTGATTGCAAATTCGGTCTCAGATTTGCAAATGGAGCATGGGAAGACACGTTACGCGCAAGGTCACTTCTATGGGTATTTTGGTCTTTTCACGGGTATTACAATATCTGAATGATAACGATACGAACAAAGCTAGCTCAAACATAAGGTTCTCGAATTTAATAAATATAAATCTTCAAGGTAAAATACGAAAGTTTACCTTCAAGATCATTATTTAGGCCAACGAACAAGTGTGGATACTTGGCCTTCATGTCTGCTTCTGCTTCCCATGTAGCTTCCTCCACGAATTAGTTTCTCCATAATACTTTGACCAAAGCCATCTCTTTGGTCCTCAACTTGCGAACTTGTCGGTCTAAAATCTGTACCAGGATCTCTTCATATGACAAATTGTCTTTAATTCCAACACTTTCAACCGGGACAACTAGAGAGGGATCTCCGAAGCACTTCCTAAGCATTGAAATATTTTCGCACTTAATTCTGTCGGTAACTCCCAACTCACAAGCAACACTACCCATTCTTCTCAGGATCTGATAAGGCCCAATATATCATGCGCTAAGCTTCCCCTTCTTCCCGATCTCATAATTCCCTTTATTGGAGATACCTTCAAGTACACCCAATCTCTTACCTCAAACTCTAAGCCTCTTCTTCTAACATTCGTGTAAGACTTTTGTCTGCTCTGAGTTGTCTTGACCCTTTCCTGGATAACCTTCACTTTTCCATTACCTGATGGACTAGATAAGGTCCTATTAATCCTGCCTTTTCAACTTCAAACCACCTTATGGGTGATCTACACCTCCTCCCATAAAGGGCCTCATATGGTGCCACCTGAAAGCTGTTATTATAAGAAAACTTAATCAAAGATAAATAATTATCCCAGTTACCTTTAAAGTCTATCATGCATGCCCTCAACATATCTTCCAAGGTTTGTAAAGTCCGCTCTGCTTGCTCGTCTGTTTGTGGATGGAAAGTTGTGCTAAGATTCACCTTCGTACCAAACCCGTTCTGAAAGGACTTCCAAAACTGTGCTGTAAACTGAGCTCCTCTGTCTGAAATAATAGATATAGGGACCTCGTGTAGCCTAACAATCTCCTTAAGATAAAGTCTAGCATAATCCTCAGTTGTATCAGTCGTCTTGATAGGTAAAAAGTGAGCTGACCTTGGTCATTCCATCTACTATGACCCATATCGAATCATGTTGTCTATGGGATCGAGGTAAGCCTATTACGAAATCCATATTGTTCATCTCCTATTTATATTTCGGAATCTCTATATTTTAGGCTATGCCATAAGGCCTTTGGTGCTCAATCTTAACTTGTTGGCAATTTGAGCATCTAGACACGAACTCTGCAATGTCCTTCTTCATACCACCCAACCAATAGACTTCTCCCAAGTCTCTATACATCTTTGTTGCACCAGAGTAGATAGAGTATGTGGCATTATGAGCCTCAGCCAAGATCCTATCTCTAAGGCCATCAACATTTGGCACACACAACCTGCCTTGGTACCTCAGGACACCATCTCCCCCTTTTGAAATACTTTCGACTTCTGAACATCTTCTTTCAATTGGAGGAGAATGGGATCTCTGTCTTGCTTTTCTTTCACTTCTACCACCAAGGATAACTCTGACCCATTTCTGATAATGGACCCACCTTCGTTAGAATCTTCAATCTGCACCCTCAAAGGGCTAGTCTGTGAACTTCCTTAGCTAACTCTTTCTTTTCAGCCTCAACATGAGCTGTGCTCCCAATGGTCACCCTGCTAAGAGCATCAATAACTACATTAGTTTTACCTGAATGATAGAGGATACTCATGTCATAATCTTTTAGCAGCTCCAACCTTCTCCTCTATCTCAAATTCAGCTCCTTCTAGCAAAACACATACTGCAAACTCTTGTAGTATGTGAATACATCCACGTGCCCACCATACAGATAGTGTCTCCATATTTTCAGAGCAAATACCACCGCAACAAGATCAAGATCACGAGTTGGGTAATTATTTTCATGAATCTTAAGTTGTCTAGAGGCATATGCTATCACCTTGCCTCTCTACATCAATACACAACCCAAGCCTACTCTGGAAGCATCACAGTATACTATGAAATCATCAACTCTATCTGGTAGGGATAGGACTGGGCCTGTGGTCAGCCTATTGTTCAACTCTTGGAAACTCTTTTCACAAGCTTCTGACCCTTCGAACTTAGCCTTCTTCTGAATCAACTTAGTTAAGGGTGCTGAGATAGAAGAAAACCCCTCTACAAACTGTATTTAGTACCCCGCCAAGCCCAAGAAACTCCTTATCTCTATGGAAGTTGTGGGCCTTGGCCAATTCTTTACTGTCTCAATCTTTTGGGAATCAACCTGGATGCCCTCACCCGACACAATGTGCCCTCAAAACACCACAGACTCCAACCAGAACTCACACTTAGAAAATTTAGCATATAGCGATCTTTAAGGGTCTGAAGGATGACTCTAAGATGTTTTGCATGCTCTTCCTTATTACAGAGTAGATCAGGATGTCATCTATGAACACAATGACGAACATATCTAGGTACGGCCTCAACACCCTGTTCGTAAGGTCCATGAAAGTTGTTGGTGCATTTGTCAACCTAAAGGACAGGACCAAGAACTCATTAATGGCCATATCGGGTTCTGAAAGCTATCTTAGGAATGTCTTTCTCTAACATTAAGTTGATGATACCCAGACCTGAGATCTATCTTGGAGAACAGGAAGCACCCTGGAGTTGGTCGAATAAGTTATCAATTCTGGGAAGAGGATACTTGTTCTTAATGGTGACTTTGTTTAACTGACGGTAATCTATGCACATCCGAAGGGAACCATCCTTTTTACGCATGAAAAAAACTGGAGCACCCCAAGGTGATATACTTGGTCTAATGAAACCCTTATCTAAAAGATCTTTTAGCTGCAACTTTAACTCCTTTAGCTCGGAAGGAGTCATACGGTATGGAGGGATGGATATGGGCTGAGTATCTGGAAGAGTGTCTATCCCAAAGTCTATTTCCCTAACGAGAGGGACTCCGGGAAGATTCTCCGGAAAGACTTCTGGGAACTTATTCACAACGGGAACAGACTGAAGAGATGGTGTCTCGGCACGAGAATCCTGAACTCTGACTAGGTGATATATACAACCCTTGGAGATTAACTTTCTGACTTTGAGATAAGAGACAAAATGGCCCTTAGGAATTATTAAGTTACCCCTCCACTCTAAGACTAGTTCATTAGAAAACTGAAATTTGACCACTTTGGTTCTGCAATCTACGGAGGCATACCCAACATGAAGTCAATCTATGCCTAGGATGACATCAAACTCTATCATATCTAACTCCACCAAACCAGTTACAATAGTCTTATGATAAACGGAGACTGGATAGCCTCTATGAATTCTTTGGGCTGAAATAGACTCTCCCGTAGGAGTAGAAACACTGAAAGGCTCAAAAAGGCATTCTGGTTTGACCCCAAGCTTCATAGCTACATATGGGGTTACAAACGACAATGTGGCTCCTGGGTCTAATAATGCATAGACATCATAAGTAAAGATTTTGAGCATACCCATACCATATCTTGTGAATACTCCTGCTCTTGTCTGGTTCCCATGGCATACATGGTTTGTGCCCCTGCTTGTCCCTGCAGTAGTACCCCTGTGAGGTGGCTTACCTTGAGGTGCTGAAGAGACTATCTGTAATCTGGTATCTCTCATAGTCTACTTTCCCATAGGGCAATCCTTCAAGAAGTGCCCCACCTGACCACATTTGAAACAACCATTTGTACCCATAAGGCACTCTCCGAGATGAGACCTACCACACTTACCACAAGTAGAATAATGGTTTGCTCCTTGAGCTACGCTACCCTGTGACTGGCTGCCCAAGAACGTGCGGGGTAGTGAACTCTACTCATTCCTAACTCGCAGTGCAGGCGCACTAGCGGATGAAGGTGCTGGTCCGGCTGTCTTAGGCTGAAAAGATGAGTGACCTCCACCTCCAGTCCCTCTCTTGCCTGTCTCCTGGCCTGAAGTCTTGGCACTCTTGCTCCTGAAATCCTTCCTATCTTGCATCTTCTCCTCCTCTACCTGCTAAACATATGTCATCAAACGAGCTATATCCATATCCCTAATCAACATCAGATTTCTACCCTCACTCTTAGTCATTCGAGAGAGCCCGGACACGAAGAGATCCATCCTAGTATGCATGTCTGCCACCATAGCCGGAGCGTAATGGGATAGCTAAGTAAACTTGAGGTTGTACTCCCGTACACTCATGTTCTCCTGCTTCAAGTTCAGAAATTCCCTTACCTTAGCCTGCCTCATCTCTCTGGGAAAGTACTGTCCCAAAAAGGCCTCCTCAAACGCTGCCCAACTAATAGCTGGCGCCCCATTTGCCTTGCTCCCTTTCCACTTATCAAACCAAAGTCTGGCTATCCCTTTGAACTGGTAGGAAGCCAGGCTAAGTATCACTAAAATGCATAACTGAAACACCTTCTGAAGCTCCTCAATAAAGTTTTTAGGATCCTCCTTCACGTCAAACCCCGTGAACTCTGGTGGGTTTATCCTCAAAAACTCCCTAACTGTGGTGGTATCTTCCCTATCATTCCTGCCATCTCCTTAGCGACCTCCCTGAGTAGTGACTGCCTGAGTCAAAGTCTGAATGGCCTGGCGGAGCTCATTATTGGTAATATCAGCTTGTTGTGGCTGCTCCACAGGCACAACTGGTCCTCTAGGCTCCTCAGGAATATGGCTCGACTAGTTTGCATTCTTCCTGGCTGGGCGTCCTTTGCCCCTTACTGGTCTGTTAGCTCTGCGAGGAGGCATGATCTAAAAAAATGGCGTGGACACATGAGTTAGAAAGGACTTCACAGAGATACACCTTGAAGCATGAGACAAAGATTGACAATCAATAATGACACTTCCTAATGCCCTGTAGCCTCCCTATTATAGATGTGGTATGCTTCACACCCATAATACGGACTCTACTAGACACGGTTCCATAGACTTCCTAGGACTCTTGAACTCTGTGCACTGATATCAAGTTTGTCATGCCCCGAGCCTACACCCGGACATAGCCGGCACTCGAAAACCATTTCTGGTCCCAAGCGAACCACTTGTCCTGGCTACTTACTCAACGAAAGACTTATCAGTAGTGGAAAAACCAGTAGAAGCAACAAGATAATTCATAACTATCTGCATAAGCTGGATGTAAAGGTGCATAAGCAATACTGAACAATCTGAGACTAGAATACTAACTGATCTATGGAACCTCTACTAAAGCTGTCTGAAAAGACGATTGAGACATGCCCCAAATAGCCAGAACTAAAAATAAAGACTGAAAAGAAATAACATAAACCAAGAACCTCGGACTGAGAAGAGGCCTCACCACTATTTGGAAGCTATCAAGTTCTCAAAGAAGCAACTGCTGAGGAACATGGTCACCTACGTCTGCATCATAAAATGATGCAGGTCCTAAGGACATCAGTACGTGGTATGTACGATATGTAAGATGGCCAAAATATTTAATCATAATGCCATAATATATCTTAAAAGACATAATCATCACTCATAAATGAACTAACAATAATCATAAGACTTGTATGCTGAAAATAACATGCTGAAAACTGGTAAGTAAAAACATAGTTTCTTAGCTTGGGGAGTTTCTCTAATTGACAACCACCACTACGAGCTTCGTGGTGATACAACGTCTTGCCCACGCTGCCAGAGTCGTCCTGTACATTGCCAGGGTAGGGAACAAAGAACTAGGGAAGTGGATCCATCCCAAAACTGGGTCATCTCAGTGGCTAATGAGGAAGGTACCGTAGTACTATCCTATCCTATACTGGCTATATAGTTTATGAGTTCAGTAATTTATTCTACTCTCATCCATATCGATGCTCAATACTACTCCCAAAATACTTTTATATAGCTCATACTTAAAGAATTATGAATTCTTGAAATCTGATTTTCTTGGGGACTTAGCGCAGCTTACTACTTAGCTTTCTCAACTAAATTCTTTTACTTGATTGAAATCTAACATCTTCTCAAATATTCTTTAACATATAATTTACTCAGCTAAAATGCAACAATAATTCAAGAAAAGGAATTCTTTAACTTGTCTTAAACTACAAGCTTTATGGGTGTTCATGAAACCCACATGAATTCGCAGGAAATCATTTATAGTTTTAAATCTTGGAGTCACTACTTTAAATGACAATTAAAGAATCAAGAATCATCATTATTAATCAAGAATCTATGCATACGTAAAGAAATTTACTAAACTTTGCACGATTTTCACGAAAGTAATCTCAACCAAGACTTGAGACTTCTGGGATGAAAACTAGGTTATACTTTCTAAAATATTCTAAAAATAATAATTTTAGAGTAACCATACATACCTTGGAAGAAATTCTTCAAGAATTGGAGAATTCCCTAAATTGTTTCTTGACTTTCTTGAGCGTGAGTTTCTTGTGAGGGTTTACTTGGTTGAACGTATGAATGAGTAAAAATACTTTTTTGATTTAAAACAGCCTTAAAAATTAATAAGTTTAGGATATGGGGTGTGGGAAAAGTCAAAACTACTCTTCCCCATTAAAAGAAGAAAAATGGCTTCCTCTATCTTCCCCATTAAAAGAAGAAAAATGGCTTCCTCTATCTTCCCCATTAAAAGAAGAAAAATGGCTTCCTCCTGCACTAGTGCGCGACGTGAACTAGTGTATTACTACATTTTTTCGCGAATTTTCAGTTTTCGTCAAATTTTAAAAAAATTCAAGCGTGGTTCCGCGTCCTCCCCGCGTAGCGGAAGGGGGTGCAGAAATCTCACTGTTTTTTATTTTCTCAGGAAAAATTATTTTGCATTTTTCGCGTTAAATTCGAGTCGAGACCATTTTTCCGACTCAGTTTTTCGCACTGATCGTAAATCCGGTCTCGGATTTACAAACGGAGCATGGTAAGACACGTTACGCGCAAGGTCACTTCTAGGGATATTTTGATCTTTTCACGAATATATATATCAGCACCACATAATTTATCAGATATTTATATAATTAAAATTAACAAATTGCAGAATTTAAATAATAATTTATATAATTAAAATATAAAGTAGTTTAAGTTTTTCTTTTTTTAATAGTCAACTAAATTTTAGCAATTTTTTTAAAAAAAATTGGATAATGATACAAAATTTTCAAACCGTTACTTTTATAATTCTTACTTTTAGTAGATAATTTTTAGTAATTTTTTTAAAATAAATAATCAAATCTTTGGACTCTTTAATATTTGATCTTCAAATATTTTAAAAATATAGTTTCTCAATAAAATATCAAAATATTTTTAAAAATTTCAAATTCTAATAATTTTTTTTATATTTGTAAATGAATAAATTATTTCTTGAATGTAGATATTTTTGGTTTTTCAATTATTTTAAATTTTAAAATTTAATTCAAATTTTAAATTACATTATTATTGTGTGTTTGTGTGTGTGTGTGCAGGAAACGTGTGGGCATGGTTTTAGGTTCCTATGTGAGAATTAGGTAATTAGGTTAGTTTTAATTTTAATAATTGTGTAAAAGAAAAAACAAATTACACAAACTATATTGTTGTTATTATAGTATCCGATAATTTTCAAGAAAATAAAGTAAAACAAAACCAACTGCTTAAATAATCTATCAACTATATTCAAAAAAGCATTATTTATCATTAAAAATTTAAAAAATAGAATTCAAAATAATTTGGAAAATAAGTCCAATTTATTTTTAGGATAAACATTTAAGATAATCTTGCTAAAATTTCAAAATTATAAATTTATAATTATCTATTCATAATTATCAATTTATAATAATTTTATTTTTTAAAATTTATCCATCTGAATTTGAATTGAATATTGAAATTAAAAACTGAAAAGAAGTTGCATATAAAATAAAAAATTGTACTCCCCCACTTCCCTAATTGTCTCAACTATATTTGACACACACACACACACAAAATTGTTCTTAATTTTTAAATTTTCAAAATTAATTAATTAAACTTAAATATAAAAATAAAAATAAAATAAAAAATTTTAGTAAAAATTGTCTTGCAAAAAAAAGCAACACACACACAGGAGAGGTGATAGCGCTTATGTGTCAGCGCCACAATTGTTCTTAATTTTTAAATTTTAAAAATTAATTAATTAAACTTAAATATAAAATAAAAAATAAAATAAAAAAATTTAGTAAAAACTGCCTTACAAAAAAAAAAGCAGAAAATTATTTAAAAACTGTCAAACGATTAGCAATTTTAATTTTCCAAAAAACCAAATTCCAGTGCGGTTTGTGCGCCCCTGGCGTGACGCGGCTAGGGCCCACAGATGAAGAAATCCTGATTCCGCGACAGGTCCACGATGCGGACCTGTGTATTTTCTTGCCCAGTTAATTTTGTGCGGTCCAAGATTTTGGGTCTTGGGCCTAAGTGTTCCCAAACGTGAAAATGCATATACTTAACCATTTTTCACCCCATATCATTCTAAACATTCCTCAATACTCATTCAAACACTTAGCCAATGTTTTACTCCTAAACTCAAGTCTCAAAACTCTCACCGGATCTACATATATCCTCTCAAGCTTCAAATCTCCATCTCCGATCTTCATCAAGTTCATCTCTAAGGCTAAGATATGTGGATTTATTTCATGGGTTCCTTTCACCCATGATACCCACGCTCTGTTTACTCAAAATTGTATGATTTAAAGTTGATTTATTCATGGGTCTTATCTATTATAAAAATCACTGCACACTATGTTGGGATTTTATGAAATTGTGACTATTTTACTTTGTTTGAAGCTATTAATCTAAGGTCTATTGTGAGAATTGATGAAGGATCTTGATGTATATTGTTTGAGGGTGTTACCAAGTATCTATTGATGGTTTTACACTGATTTTTCTAGCATGATTTCACTCTTGATTTTCATTGTTTTACACTAGAATTACACATGCTCTAAATGTTTGATAAAATGTCCGGTTATGGATTCTACAGTAATTGAAGGTCCAATGTATGTCTTATGAGTTGAATGAATATATGATGATGAAATGATGATAGAATGATTGATGAAAAAGGACTGTATGTGTATGATGATGAAAGGAGTACACACATGATGTTATCGATATAGTGTTGGGGATGACCAAGGCTAGCTCGGGAGGTTGTAGGCTTGGGTGGCTATCAAGGGGTTGGTACCTTGGTCACCTAGCTAGGGGAGTGGTAGGCCCGGGTAACCTTATTCGGGGTTGGTACCCATCAACCTTGATGGGGGGTTTGTACTCTGTCAACCTTGATGGGAGATTAGTACTCTGTCAACCTCGACGGGATTTTCTGATGTACCAGGTGTTTTTAAGCCTATACTTGTATGAAAAGATAATGTTCAAGTGAATTCCTATTGAGTTAAGTAAAATTTGAAATGAAGGCTATCTTAGCGGTTAGCTTGGTTTAGTTATGTGATTGTTGAGGTAGTCTTGAAAGGGCGATTGGTTTATCCTTGGTCTAATATTTGGGGGCAATGTTATGTGACGTTAAGACTAAAAGTGAAGTTTGGTTTATATTTGAAATTATTCGAAATGAAGGTATATGTGAAGGTTGCGTAATTGACTTGTTTGGAAGTAATTCTTTTGCCATTATTGCATGGCTTGCATGGGCAGCCTTTGGCATGCCCGTAGCACGACTTGGGGCCATACCATACTATGTCATAGCACCATGGGAAAGGATAATGCTGCCATACCTAGGTCTTATGCCCACTCCCTTGTGTTTGGCATCTTTCTTCTTTTTAAAAGTGAGTCAAAAAGCCCCTTTGCACCACATGATTTTATGCCCTTTACCCCACAATTTTTTACCACTTTTTATTGATTAAATGACCTTTATAACCCCCACCCAAAATCAGTATAAATACCCCCTCTACTTAGTCTCTATATCACTCTTCAAAGAGATCAAATCCCCTAATATACATTGCTCTCCCAAAACTCTCTCAACACTTAGGCTAAGTATTCTTCAAAATCTCCACCAAATCTCTCCATCTTCTCAAGGCTAATCAAGCAAGGTATATGGGTTTGATTCTTGGTTTCCTTTCAACCAAGAAGTCCTCTTCGAAAAATTAAATTTAGAATTACAAATTTTTAATCTTTGATTTATGTATAATTGCACACAAATTGATATTTGCTTAATTTATATTCGTATACTTTATGATAATTTATGAATATTTATCAAGGATTTACATAATTTAATTCAAACATTTTAGATTTGCATTATTTAAGCTAACCTATATTTTCAAATCTTAGATCCACAAGTCAGTTATTATGATTTTATCCTAAAATGTTCCTATGATTACTGTAACTTTGTTTGAATATAAAACTTGTGATTTTAAGGTTATTGAACCAGTCCCCAACGTGATTTAAATTGAGTTATGAATTTTGGATATTTGGCTTTCATGGCATAATATGAACTTATGATTTTAGATAAGAATAAGTAAATACAAGTATGAAATGATATTGGGTGACTTAAGACCTATTTAGTTTCATTTTGAATCTTTGTTAAGGAGCTATTCTAAGTACAAGTTTGAATATAATTTATTTTACATGTTATGACCTTTCAAACTAAATTAAGTTTTGATTATTTCTAATATGCATTTTCCATTTCCGTAGGATTTTGACTTAGCACCGACTGAGTTAGGAGTGGAACTCCACCTAAGGTGTCTTATGTAAAGCTTCTAATCTCATAACTACGTGCCACCATAGGATATTTTGATTATGCCTTTTTAGGCTTTTTGACTAGTGGATCCTTTTAATATTTCCATTTCTGGAGTTATACCCTGGCAAGTTGACTCACTCTTTGGCCAGTGTGGAGTATGACATTGGTATTCCATATTATAGCTCATGTGATTTTGTCGGTTATGGTCTTATTCTCATACTTATTTGCTTTTGTGCTTCTCTATGCATTTTCATGGCATTACTTGTGCTTTACTTTGGAATTAAATATATTGTTTAAGCTTAGCGTTTTTCATATTGGGTAAGTATTCTTTGTCATTATATTCACTTGTTGCATTGCATACTCACATACTTAGTACATTCCAAAGTACTAACCACATTTTTGCCTACATGCTATAATCATGTAGGGACAGGCGATCTACCTCATCCTCCTCTGCGTAGCTAGAATGCTCGTGAAGACTTTAAGCTTTGGTGAGTTCCCATTCATCGGGAATAGAACCCTTATCCTCAAGCTTTGCATTTGTTATTCAGATATTTAATGTATTTTTATTTTGACTCTATTGAGGGGCCTAGACTTTTGTTCTTGGCTCTGTTTATTGTCATTATTTAGAAGTGTGTTAGGAGCATTGCTACATTTGGTATGTTTTAAACTATTTAACTTATGCTTCCGCTTATGATTACAAGTTGTCCCTTAGTCCTATTCCCCATATTCCATTGTCATCTATTTGTCATTTACCATTTAAACCTATAATGTGCCATTGTGATGTAAGAGGCTTGTTTGGGGGCCTTTGGGTTCTCACTCGCCGTGTCACACCTAGGCCCTATGTTTGGGTCGTGACAAGCTTGGTATCAAAGCACAAGGTGTTAAAATGATCTTTGGAAGTCCATACACCGCATCTAGTAGAGTCTTATTCATGGTGGTGAAGTGCGCCACAACTATGAATAGGATGCTATGAGATGTTTAGGATTGTCTCACTTCTTTGTTTAAATCAAATCATGCCTTAGAGTAACTTAAGTATCCTTCCTTCTAATGACTTGTTTGTTGCACTGTAGAAAATGCAACCAAGAAGAAATATTCTCGTACATGAGGTACCTCAACCTCCAGAAGAGGGTAATGTGTCCCACGTCGAGCTCAGGAATGTCATCTCATTATTGGCTCAAATGGTTTCCAATCAGGCTACACAAGCTCCAACACCTCAAGCTCCACCTAGGCAGCAAAGGTGAGAGATTTCACCCGTATGAACTCGCCAGAATTTTATAGAAATAGAATTGATGAGGATCTCATATAGTCCATTGATAAGGTATACAAGGTTCTCTCGCTTATGGGGGTGTGTCATCAGAGGAGAAGGCGGAGTTGGCGGCCTACCAACTTAAAAGCCTTGCCCATATTTGGTATGATTGGTGGGAATGTGAAAGGGTGCTTGGTCGTCCAATTGATTGGGAAGAATTCAAGGCTGCGCTCTTGGACCGCTTTTTCCCTCTTGAATTAAGGGAAGTCAAAATGAAAGAGTTTATGAACTTGAGGCAAGGGTCGATGAGCGTTCGCGAGTACTCACTGAAATTCAAATAATTCTTTAAATATTCTCCTATGCAGGTATCCGATCCTAGGGCTAAGATGAATATGTTTGTTTGGGAGTCTCCAACCTCATCAACGAAGAATGCCAAACTGCCCTACTAATCTAAGACATGGATTTGTGTCGGCTTATGATTTATGCACAACAACTTAAGGAAAAGAAGATTCGCAAGCTGAGGAAAAATGATTGTAAAAGGCCGAGGTATGATGGTGAGTATCAAGGTCACAAGGGTGGTGATGGTAACCGAGGTCATCAAAACCAAAGGTTCCAACAACAAGGGTCTTCAAATGCCTTCAACCAAAGGCATATTAATGATCGGTTTCAACATACTAAGGGTCGACAAAGTGGTGGCTATGCTCAAGCTTGGCCAACATGCAAAAAGTGTGGTAATAGCCATGGTGGTATGTGCTATTGGGAGTTGGGAAGTTGTTTTGCATGTGGCCAACTAGGTCATAAAATTGCCAATTGCCCCAAGGCTCATAATAAGAGTTGGGTAGTCGTCCGTGTGGTAAAGATGTGCAACAAGGTGGTGGTCCTCACAACAGTAGGTTCTATCCACTACATGGGAGGCAAGAGGTGGAAGATCAACCAAATGTTGTCATGGGTATATTGAAAGTGTTCGATTTTGATGTTTATGTTTTGTTGGATCCTGGTGCCAACTTATCCTTTGTGACCCCTTTCCTTGCCAATAGGTTCAATTTACATCCCAAAATTTTGTATGACCCTTTTCTTGTGTCTACTCCCGTGGGTGATCAATAGTTGCTAAAAGAGTCTATAAAAATGTTCTTGTGTCTATTATTGAATTGTTTATTACCATTTTGATGTCATCCTTGGTATGGACTAGTTGCATGCCTCTTATGCCACCATATATTGTAGAACCCTTAAAGTTAAATTCCAAATTCCTAATGAACCCTTGTTTGAGTGGGAAGGGCAAGATTTTGTGGTAGAGGGTAGGTTTATTTCATATCTTAAAGCTCGTAAATGATATCCAATAGGTGTATCTATCATATGGTTAGGGTCCGAGATGTGTCTTCTAACGTTCCCTCTCTTGAGTCAGTCCCTATAGTCAATGAGTTCCCCGATGTGTTTCCCAAAGATCTTTCTGGTATTCCTCCCAAAAGGGAAATTGATTTTGGCATAGACCTCCTTCCCAATGCCAAACCTATCTCTATTCCACCCTATAGGATGGCACCAGCGGAGTTGAAAAAACTTAAGGATTAGCTGAAAGATTTATTGGAGGCCTAGAAAATCTCCATGGGGTGCTCCTGTTCTGTTTGTAAGGAAGAAGGATGGGTCACTCGAATGTGCATTAACTATCGTCAACTCAACAAAGTCATCGTTAAGAATAAGTATCCACTTCCGAGGATAGATGATTTATTTGACCAACTACAAGGAGCTAGATATTTTTCTAAGATTGACCTTCGTTCTGGGTATCACCAGTTATGAGTTATGAAAAGTGATATTCCTAAGACAGCTTTTAGAACAAGGTATGGGCACTATGAGTTTTTGGTGATGTCTTTTGGATTGACAAATGCACTGGCTATATTTATAGATCTTATGAATCGGGTCTTCAAACCCTACCTTAATATTTTTGTTGTGGTCTTTATTGATGACGTACTAAGTCTACTCTCGAAGTGAGAAGGAACATGAGGGACATTTGAGAATAGTCCTTCAAACTTTGAGAAATGAGAAATTGTACGCAAAATTCAGCAAGTGTGAATTTTGGATGAAAGAAGTTTCTTTCCTTGGCCATGTGCTGACTGATAAAGGTATTATGGTGGGCCCAAGGAAGACTAAGGTGGTGCAAAATAGGCCTAGACCCTTAACTCCATCAGACATAAGGAGTTTTTTGGGTTTGGCAGGTTACTACCAATGGTTTGTAGCAGGGTTTTCTTCAATCGCATCCCCTTTGACCAAATTGACCCAGAAAAAGTCCAAGTTTGTGTGGTCTAATGAATGTGAGAAGAGTTTCCAGACATTGAAAGATAAGATGACTTCGGCTCCTATCTTGACTCTTCCTGATAGTTTGGATGGTTTTGTGGTATATTGTGATGCAGCAAGGGTTAGATTAGGTTGCATGTTGATACAAAATGGTAAGGTTATAATTTATGCTTCTAGACAGTTGAAAGTGCATGAGCGCAATTATCCAACTCATGATCTTGAATTGGAAGTGGTAGTATTTTCTCTAAGAATTTGGCATCACTATGTCTATGGGGTTCACGTGGATGTATTTATCGATCACAAGAGCTTGCAGTATGTGTTCACTCAAAGGGACTTGAATCTAAGGCAGCGGAGATGGCTTGAACTTCTCAAAGACTATGATATGAGTGTGCACTACCATCCTAGTAAGGCTAATATTGTGGCCGATGCTTTGAGTAGAATAACCATGGGTAGTATGAGTCAGTTGAGGGTGAAAAGAATGAGTTGGCAAAGGAAGTCCCTCAGTTGGCTAGATTGGGTGTTAGGTTGGAAGGTACTAATGATGGTGGCGTATTTGTTCATGATGGATCTGAATCTTCTTTGATTGTTGAAGTGAAGTCAAAGAAAGACCTTGACCCTACTTTGATTGTATTAAAGAAATTAATTAAACAAAAGAAAGTGGAGGTTTTCTCACAAGGGGGAGATGGTGTCCTTAGATACCAAGGCCGTTTATGTGTGCCAACTGTAAATGGATTGAGAAACTTGGTCTTACAAGAGGCTCATAATTCATCTTATTCCATTCATCCGGGTTGCACCAAAATGTATCAAGATTTGAAGGAAGTCTATTGGTGGAGTAATATGAAAAAGGACATAGCCAAATTTGTGGCAGAGTGTCCAAATTGTCAGGAAGTGAAAGCCGAGCATCAAAGGCCTGGTGGGCTAGCTCAAGACATTGAAATCCCAACTTGGAAGTGGGAAAAAATCAATATGGACTTCGTTGTTGGATTGCCTCGGACTCGGAAATAATATGATTCAATTTGGGTGATTCTGGATCGTATTACCAAATCAGCTCATCTCTTGCCAGTTAGGACTTTGTATAATGCTGAAGATTATGCAAGGTTATATATTCGTGAATTAGTTCGGTTACATGGTGTTCCTTTGTCAATAATATTATATCGTGGCCCTCAATTCACTTCTCATTTTTTGAAGGCATTCCAACGAGGTTTGGGTACTAAAGTTAAGTTGAGTACCACATTTCATCCTCAACAGATGGTCAAGATGAAAGGACCATTCAAACATTGGAGGATATGTTGAGAGCATGTGCCTTGGAATTTAAAGGTAATTAGAATGATCACTTACCTCTTATTGAGTTTGCATATAACAACAGTTATCATTCTAGCATCGAGATGGCTCCGTTTAAAGCTCTTTATGATAGGCAATGTAGATCACTGGTTGGCTGGTTTGAGGTAGGTGAAATGGCATTATTAGGGACGAATTTGGTCTTGGAGGCTATGGAAAAAGTGAGGATGATAAGAGATAGATTGAAAATAGCTCAAAACCGACAAAAGTCATATTCGAATATGAGGAGCAGAGATCTTGAATTTGATGTGGAAGATTGGGTGTATCTCAAAGTTTCACCTATGAAGGGTGTTGTTCATTTTGGCAAAAAGGGCAAGTTGAGCCCAAGATTTGTGGGTCCTTACAAAATTTTAGGAAGGGTTGCAAAGGTAGCTTATGAGCTTGAGTTACCTAATGAGATGGAGTTGGTTCACCCTGTTTTTCATGTATTTATGTTAAGGAAGTGCATCGGTGATGCAAGTTCTATATCTCCGTTGGATTTTTTGAAGGTTGGAGAAAATTTGAATTATGAAGAAGTGTCAGAACAAATTTTGGATCGACAAGTCAAGAGGTTGAGAAATAAGGATGTGGTATCCGTCAAGGTACTTTGGAGGAACCAGCATGTTGAGAGTACGACATGGAAAGCTGAAGCAGACATGATGAAGAAATATCCCCATCTTTTCCGAACTAATCAAGCCTAAGGTTTAGGTAATTCTATTCCTCGAGTCTGAATTCCTCATTATGTACCATTTTGGCACTGTTATAATATTAAGCATATATAATTATTTTGATGTTACTTTATGATACTTGTATAAGTTTTGCATAAAAATAAGCACTATTTTGCATTTTTACATGTTAAGCTCTTACTCACTATTTCAATTCTTATTCATTCAAACTACTCTTGTCTCATTCAGGGACGAATGATCCCAAGGGGAAGATATTGTAATGTACCAAGTGTTTTTAAGCTTGTACTTGCATGAAAAGATAATGTTCAAGTGAATTCCTATTGAGTTAAGTAAAATTTGAAATGAAGGTTATCTTAGCGATTAGCTTGGTATAGTTATGTGATTGTTAAGGTGGTCTTGGAAGGGCGGTTGGTTTATCCTTGGTATAATATTTTGGGGGCAATGTTATGCGAAGTTAGGACTAAAAGTGAAGTTTTGTTTGCATTTGGAATTATTCGAAATGAAGGTATATGTGAAGGTTGCGTAATTGATTTGTTTGAGAGTAATTCTTTTGCCATTGTTGCATGGCTTGCATGGGTAGCCTTTGGCATGCCCTTAGCACGACTTGAGTCCATACCATATCATCCCATAACACCATGGGAAAGGATAATGCTGCCATACTCAGGTCCCATGCCCACTCCCTTGTGTTTGGCATCTTTCTTCTTTTTAAAAGTGAGTCAAAAATCCCCTTTGCACCACA
>JAABOM020000056.1:0-13193 GCA_011800125.2 Solanum clarkiae | reverse complement strand
AAAAAAAGCGCAGATAGTTTAAAGAGCCATTTTGCTTTATTTCATCATACTCCAAGACCAAAAAATAGTCAATCTTTGGCTCCATCCGAGATTGATGGAAATGTAGAATTTGAGGTAAATAATTTAAAAAATGTGACAAATAATATGAGACGAGAAAAGTATAAAAAAGTTTAACTATATAAATTAAATTGAGAAAAATTAGGATTAAAAATTAAATGAAGAGGTCCATGATGCCCCAACCAACACATGCATCATTTATTTGGACCCTAACCCAAAAAAATGTTAGTAAGCAATAAACAATAAGCAATTTGTCCACTTCATTTATTGCTTTGTTTTTTAGCCAAATATAGTTGGTAGTTCCCCCCTCCAATTTTTTTCGTAAAAATATTAATTATGAAAATTCAAAAAATAAATAATAAATCAATAAAATATAAGAAATTATTTTTAAAAAAGTAAAAATACTGTGGAAAAACTACCCCCATTCTATTGGAAAAATTAGCCACTATCGAGGAGTTTCAAATTTCTCAGATGATTTAACATAAAGTTTCAAACAAAATAACCACTATGACATAAGAATTTATTGAGTTAAGTTGAAACTCCGTAATAATCATGGTTGTTGGTGTCAAACGCAAAGCAATGGTGCCATTATTTTTCAAGAGTTCGAACATTTCGAGTTGATTTATCAGATAGTTAGCGATCACTCAACTAATAATAATTACCTCATAAAGTCACTATTCTTTGTTCCACAACAAAAAAAAAATCAACCAACCATTGTTATTTCACCTACAAAGTCACTCAACCATTTCAGGTGATATTTCTAATAGAGAGGAAGATATCCTAAAAGATCACTTTCACAAGAAATAGTGAAAAATCCATGAACAAAGGGGATGTTTGTTATATCAACAATACTTTTAGACCTCATCATTGTTACTACATTGCTTTTGGAAATCAAAATCTTTCAACAATTTGATGTGTTTGAAACAAAGAAAACAAAATCTTAAGCCTCTATAAGGAATGAATCAATCTTTCATCCAAATGGAAGTTAATCTTGTCGTGGCAAAGTTGAGCAAAAAGGAACTTTATTTTGGTATGATTTTGAGGAGCTCGATATCGAACAGGAGTGTCTTATCAATCAATCCTTGGTTCCTCAGCACAAAACTCAAAGCTCTTTGTCCCTGTAAAACATTAGGAAGGAACTTTTGAAGAGAAATAAGGATGTGCGCGCCATAGAACACTGTTTTACAAGGAAATGAGATTACCGAAAATGTTGTTGGTCGTGGACCTTTCTTGTCATAGTCATAATCAGGGTATCCAAGCTCCGGAGGAACTATGATTCTGCACTATTGCAAGGAGAAAATGAAATGGAGAATACATGATATCTTCCTCAGGTAAAAGATAGTAATACAGAATCCATGTAGTAGAAGTGACAACGATATGCAACATTGTTGTCATGTCCCAATCCTAGGAAACTCACAGAGATAAAAGATTAGCTAACCCAAAATCGTCCAAAACTAGGAATACTATCTCAGCTGGCTAAGATCTAATCTAGCATACAAGAGACCACATCAACCACATAGATAAGAGTTTAACGCCACCTGTAAAAAGACTCACCTACCGTCCTTTGAGGCACTGCTGCTCATCAGGTAACTGTATTCAAGTCGAGCTCATACTTACGAGAATATAGAATCATTCATGATGAGCTATCAGTTAGGGGTCGTTTGGTACGTGGGATAAGGATAATAATCCTGAGATAAAATTTGGGATTTAACTTTATCCCATGTTTTGGTTTGAGCTATTAAGGGCCCCGGGGTGGGGGTTTGGGGGGGGGTGTAAATAAATAATCCCATGGGATATCCTTGCTTATCTCATCCCACGTACCAACCGACCTCTTAGATTATCTATGTCTAATCCCACCAGTGATACCCTAGTTTTAAGGGGTGAAAGGTGGATATTTTAATACTGGATTTCAAAAGCAGGAAAAAATCGCAATTTAGCAAAACTTGATGTTACAAGAGGCCAAATTTCTAATAATTTTCTAAAGAAATAGAATGATAGTAAAATGAAGGGAAATGGAGTTAATTTAAGTCAAATAGAGCTATATCACCTTCTGATACCACCAAGTGCCATGCCAGTAATAGCTTCCTCAAATGCCGGTATGACCTGACCATATGATAAATAGCAATGTTATTGGAAACCAAAGTTCCAGTAAAGAAGACAAGTGTAACTGTCATGTTTGGTGGAATCAGTATAATTTTTTTGTCCTGTTTATGGCATCACCAAATGCATGGCTAATGAAAAAACATTTACTGAGACATAATGCAATTTAAAAACCAGACAAAATTTAGGCATATAGCACTACTACTAATCAACATTGTCTGGAGAGAATCAGATGTTAATCGGAAAAACTCACCTCTTGAGATCCTACTCTGAACTTGAAGAAGTCCTTATCATCCCCCTGCAGCATCATAAACCATTGCCACCTAAAACTGTGCAAGAATCACTAATTTAACCATATTCAAGCTGGATAAGTACCTCAAAAGAACCACCTTTGGTCTTGTTACGAGCTTCAAATATGCGACCATAATAACCTATTGTGTAACCATCCCAGTCAACCTAAATTCAGTTGTTAAAGATACATACTCAGATTAATGTAAGCTTGGAGTTGCGGCTGCCTCAATTGTTTAAGGTAAGTTGCTAAGTCCAATGAAAAAAAAGTATAAAGTGAAATGGCTGAATGTTTAAACACCACAAGAAACTTCTTTGGCCCAGCCTTAAAGATCCCGCCAAGTCAATCGCATAACAAACCTTATGGTTTCTGCAATTATACTAGCTTAAAACAGCACATTGAAACAAAAAAAATTGTGCAAGGAGATAAATTTGAGCAGGCCATCATAGGCTTACCACCACTGTATCTCCAATCTTCGGAGTAGGGCCACTTCCAACTCTCAAATCCTGCATGTTTGTCAGACTCAATCAAAATCCAGTGCAACCTTTACATGAAAAAACATGGTAGAGTTCCTTTTTATAGCTCATATTTGTGACCTTGTACTGGAGACCTGATTGAGTTTCAGTATAGTCCGGGTACCGCATTTTTGTCTTCCCATAGTCCTTTCCTCTCAATGCAGGCACTAGGTGATCAGAAGGAAGTCAAAGAATTAGTCCTTTGCTCTCAATGTAGGAGATGTATGTCTAGAAAGTAATCAAAAAATTAGTTTTTGGAGCAATGTCCACCCTAAATTTAGAGCCAAAATGTCATAGTTCTTCCTTAAAGACAACCATAGAATGTCAAGCTACTCGCTGATTAACTACAAAACAAGCACTATGATCAATGTAATGACAACCACAAAAGGACTAGTATTCAAGGTCTCTGATACAAACCCATATCAAGTCAGTAATCACCAATCTACAAGATGAATAAGTTGTCAGTTGAATAGAAAGGAAAAGGAAAAAGAAAAACATCTGTAGAGCATCTTAATCAGGAGGAGTTGTAAATATGGGCTCCCTATAAATATCTGCAAAACCAAGTAACCCTCTTCCATAGCCAAATATATAATTGGAAAGCGAAATAAAAGAGAAATCTTTGCAAACAGCTTATATTCAACTTCAAGTTCCATCTACACTTGTTCATTTCACGCAGACACAGATCCAAAATTTAGACTTAATGTGTTAACTTTTGAGGTTCTTAACACTGAACTCAGTGTACTTTAAAAATTATGGATTAAGAAATAATACTGTTGAATTTTTAGTGGGTTTTCACATATCCATTCATACTCCGTTTTAAAAGCATTAGATTCAATTAAACCCATTGAGATAGGCACCATCTGTCTCTGCCACCACGTCCCACAACTCAAAATGAGAAAACATATTCCATATGAATTAACAACAAATGCAAACTAGAAATCAGTTAAATAAACATGCAAATACCAAATCTTAGACAATTTGGTATCCTACTACAACTTCGAATTAGTTTTCCAACATTCTCCCGTAATTCAAAATTGTATTTCCATTTTTTGTTGATACACATGTAACCAACTTCAAATTTGTTGAAGCACTTGCCTCGAACTTCCTCGGAGAGAAGTACTAGAAATTTATTCAATTGTTGGAGCACTTCCATCAGTGAAGACCAATTTCCCAGCCAATAGATAAAAAAGGCTTGCTCCTTTGGAACTTCAAGCAATATTAGCAATACGAAGAGCTGGGCCGATTGGTTCATCCGACCAGTATTTTAAATGAAAATCACTAAAATTCCAACAAACATCAAATCTAAATCCATAATTTCAGACGCACAAGTAGTATTTTAGAATACTAAAAACCTGAAAGGTTAAACCCATTATGTTACACATCGATCACACTTCCGCCAATAATAAAATGGGGAAAAACAGAAACAAAATGCAGATAGGAATAGATATTACTGTCAGCAAATTCAGCAGCTGCCCTTCCCGTACTACAAATGGATGCTGCTAAAAATCCCATTGATGACAGCAATACTTGTCTTCGATCAAATACAAATCCACAATCTGAGCTTTCAGCACCATCTGAGGTCAGTGAAAAAGAATCAATGTACAATTTCATAATAAAATGAAGAGTTAGTAGTCAAAAACACACTTGAACTATCACTTTTTCCGCGAGTTACATATCCCAACTATCAACAAACTCCTTTTTCTACCTGCACTATCAACTTCTACATATTAAAACAGACCTCGAAGCTGACTAGACCAACTATTAGTTGTTCCCTTTTTCCTACCTGAACTATCACCATCTACTCACCTAGGTGTGTTTTAACACATGAATCGGCAATAAGTAGGAAAAGTGAACAGTTGTCAGCTGATAGCTGGGATGTGAAACTCGCAATAAAGCTGAGTAGGCCAACTACCACTCAACTAGCTGTGTTTGCAATAGCTCAAATAGGAAAAGGGAGCAATTGATAGCTGAGATATGAAACTCGCAAAAATTACTAACCAGGCCAACTACCAAATTCCTTTTATCTGCTTAAACTATCACCATCTACTCAACTGGCTCTGTTTTAATTGTTAGGTTGGAAAAACATAGAGTTGATAGTTGGTGAAACTCGCGAAAAAGTGAGAGTTCAAAACTTAAAAAAAAAAAACTGAAAAATATTACTAACCATAGGAACTGGATAAGTCTATCCTGGCTTCTGTACAGACAATTTGCCGTTGCCCTAACTAACAAAAACGCAGAGAAATAGTAATTATTACTCCATTTTAAGCAGAAAAGGAGCGAAAAATCGGAAAGTAAGAGAAAATGTTACCGTAGATGATGAAGAAGACGAAGAAATTTTGGCAGAAATTGCTGAATTTGAGATCCGATGGAATAATCCAAGTGATGAAAAGGAGGCCGTCGCCATTTTTGTAGAAACTTCTATGGAGGAGATACGCTTCGCGGGAAGAAAATAACGTCCGCAGATTTGCTTCTTATTAAGGACTTGGAAAAATGTAACCAAGAAAATAAACATTTACTAGTTAATTAATTAATACTGTTATAATTTAAATTAATTATAGTTCATAATTAAATAATAGTTATACTTACATCATCTCTCTCCTATCTTCCTCTCACCTCTTTTATACATATATTGCCCTTCTCTCTTTTTCCTCAATCAATCTTGCTTACCAATATATGTATAGAATTATATGGCAGATATACAAATATAATTAGCCTCTTTCTACTCTCTGTTCGCCTTTCTCTGCTCTCTCTCCCAATCTAGCGTATCAAATATATAAATATATATTTATGCCAGCCACAAATTATACATATACATATACAATTATATGATAAATATACAAATACAATTAGTCTCTTTCCACTCTCTGTCTCGCTCGCTCACCTCTCTCCTAGTGTCATTTGCCAAATATACGAATACATATATATATCAACTACATATATATAATTACTTGACATATATACATCTAAAATTTGACTCTCTCCACTATTTATCCTCTCTCCTCTCTTTTTCAATTTTTAAGGCCTCTCTCCTTTTTTTAACATATAGCTATAAGTTATATTTAGCAAACTACAATATGAAGTATAATTAAAGTATTTTTTGAACTACTATACACAAAAATTCCTCTTCCTATATTTTATAAAAACACCAATCATTTATAATTTTAAATTGAATTTAAGTCTTAGTTTGTTATCCAAAATTTATACTTGCTCGCCGAAGTCACTATTTTTCGTATACAAATCAATGATAGTTTTCTTTTGTTTCCTCTTTTTTCAAATTCATATTAGTTAAGTTCACTTTCATAAACCCCTACCAATTTAGGATTTTTCAAATACTACAAATGGAACAATCAAGAAAATTGATCACCACAAAAACCAAACCAATATCAAATTTCTTATAAAGAAAAGTATTACCACCAAATTTCCTCAGATAATACATTACAAAGCAGAAAACTCAAGACAAACAGGACTTATCATTTATTCAGTCATTATATCTCCCTACCAAATTGAACAACTTCTTGTTTTACAGGCTCACTAACTTGAGTGTGTTTGCCTTCTCTTGGAGACTGTCAAGCAAACTATCAAAACTCTTCTTGAAGGAATCCACACCCTCCAATTCGAGTTGAGACCCGACAAAGCTCCAGTCGATCCCCAACTTCTCGAGGGCACTATAGATACCTTCTGCTTCAGATACGTTTGAGTCAATTGTCCTTGCAACAGAACCATGATCGATAAATGCTTGAAGAGCTTGGTCGGGCATCGTTGAAACCTGGCAGACATTTCATTAGAGGTCAACCATCATGCAAATACAGGTATATGGATTATTCGTACCATGTGACCTTTTTTCAGGCCACTCTTTTATCTTTGTTCCCATTAGGACGGGAGTCTATATTATGAATTATTCGTTTTTTCAGATAAATATAGCCCTCGAGGCTAATGGGAGACAGAATGTAAGCTCCTGTTTGTCCATAGAACTTGATGTTGGAACTTGAAATTTTTAATTTTTTGAAGTTGTGATTGGAATGCATGAACTAGGTGAGGCAGTTTTTAGGAACATGAAAAAAATTTGAAGATCAGATTTCCTGGCCAAACAGATATTTAAAGTTTCAAAATCTGATACAAAATCTATGACCAAAGGCTAGCTAAATAGTGGCCTCAAAAAAGGTGATTCGTGCAAATACTCGAGTAATATTTCATTAGAGGCTAATTCAAGAAAAGTGATTTTATGTCTTCTAAGGGCCACAATCATCACAAACAAGACGGTGAGAAGATGACTCACAGTGTCAGGTCCAATCAGAGGATCCACATATAAAGTGTCGGGATACGCTGGGTTCTTAACACTAGTTGAGGCCCACAATAGCCTCTGCTTCTTGGCACCTTTCTTTACCAAAGCCTCCCACCTAGGGCCAGAAAATTTCTTCTGGTAAAGCTGGTAAGCCAGAGCTGCCTGTGCATTTGCAGCCTGCAACGGAAGTACAACAACATGAGGTTATCTGAAACTTGTTTTTCTCTAAGCATCCTAGGAGTTGAAAAATTCAAACATGTAGTAGGTACCTTCCCACGAAGATCAAGAGCCTCTGGAGTTCCAATTTTCTCTAGCATCTTGTCGACAAGTGTGTCTACTCGACTAACGAAAAATGAAGCAACACTTGTGACTCTAGAGAGATCACTTAGCCCAGAGGCCTCAAGGCCATCGAGGTAAGCATCAATGACTGCTTCATATCTCGCAAGAGAGAAAATAAGCTGTGCATACACATATGATCTACTTCAGTATTCAAGAAACCGATAAACGTACAAAAAGGCAATGAAAGAAGAACCACATGAAACATTTATAAGAAAAACTGAATGACGGTTCTTTAAGAAGCAACTATGTAATTCTCTTTATTAGCGTTACTAATTAATTCCTATGCAAAATATCTCTCTTAAGCACCAGTGAACAAGTAACCTTCAATCTCACGCACGGAAGGTAAAGTTCTCAACAAAGGCAATAACGAATCAACTTACCGTGACATTGACACTTATTCCAAGTGAAATGACTTCTTTGATGGAAGGAATGCATGCAGCAGTAGCAGGAATTTTTATGTACACATTGGAACGATCAACCTTCTTATGAAGCCATTTTGCAGCCTCTATAGTACCCTCTGTATCATCAGCAAGTCTAGGTGAGACTTCAACAGAAACATACCCATCACCACCATCTGTTTTATCGTAGATTGTCTCAAAGAGTTTGCATGCATCTTGGATGTCCTTCACCACAAGTTCCCAATACACACTGTCTATATCTTTTCCACTTTGTACAAGTTCCCTGTAAAGAGCAGTGAATGACGATAGGCAGAAAGCAAAACAGGCAAAACGAACAGGTCTAGACGTAGTGTGAAGAAATCTTATATTCTTTGTGGTGATATGTTGGAACCTTGAAAAAACATATAACATCCTACATAATTGCAAGTCCACGAAACACTACAACAATGTGATTAACATTGGTGATGGCATTAAATCACATTCAGATGCCCATCATAAAGCTCCAAGCATGAGCTCATACCAAATCCAACCTTTATATGGATATCTGACCAAACAAAAACATTTATCAAACTTTTCCAAAATCCAACACACGATAACTTTCCTCATTATGTGTCTCCTCCTCTCCTCCTTTAATCTTCAATTTCGTCATTCACATTCAAATCAAACAAAATGGTTTCCAAACTCCTTCAACAACAAATTGTTACCAGAAAGCACAACCAATAATGAGAGGCACTTCAAAGTCTAGATTACCTGAACTGGTCATTGTAAGCATTTGATGTTGATATAGCTTTCTGGAAAATCTGCAACCATCAAATTAACAGTTAGGTAAGTTGTAGAACCTAGAAACTGCAGAAATTTTATCCAAATAAATCTTCACCAGTCACACATTGTATCTACAGGTGAACAAAGTAATAATGGCAACAGGTTCTCAATCCCTAGAGTAAAATGGTTCAGTCAGGAATAGTTTACCGCGGGATTGCTGGTTACGCCTCTGACACCACTCTCAATCAATGGAATCAGATCCGTGACGGGACGACAGATATTATCATACCATGGGCTTTGGCCTTGCCTCTCATAGAGATCATGGAGAGTTGTTCTCTTCACTGAGCTTCCATTTCCATCAGCTTGGGAGCATTTGACACTGTCAAACAAAATGATCATTAAATATTATCCAATTTTTGCTAGTAACAATATATAAAATGTGTTAGAAAGACGAGCTGTGGCAGAAAAATTGATACCCGTGAAATTTGATCATTATATCCATGATACTTTAAGGTGTTATCTTCCCAGACAAAATAAGGCAATGTATCTCCTTTTCTCTTCACTCAGGAAATCTAAGGGTAGAAACTTTTACTAACCATACTATAGAAAAAAGTACTGTTACCAATTTCCTATCCCTCATAATCAGCTGAGAGAGCTGTGATATTTGCACATCAATACATAAAGAAGTCAGTTTCAGTATCTTCTACGATTGAAGATTGACCGCTGGGGCTAATCTCATTCAAAGAAAAGGGGAAGTACAAAAATAATCTCATTTCTGAAACATCTAAATCAATAAACACGACTCAAATAGCCAGACAGGGGAGGACCTATAGGGTCCAAACCGGCAAACCCCTTGGGAAAGTTGCACTTTATACCGTCATTCCTCTTTATAACAGTCATCCTATATAACAACATTTCACTACAGAAGACCAACTTCTCTTCTGGAATCGATCTTTTAATGTTTCTATTACATTTTTTCTATAAAATTATCTTCCTAAAGAGCCAAAAACAATATCTGCACAAAAGACCTTTTTTTCCTAATAACCATAGCGAACAAGCCAGCTTATGTAAACCTCGACTATTCACTAGGCAGAAAGTAGCTCTTTCCACCAAGACTACAATCTATGAGAATAAATCATCTAATATCTTTCGTCTCTAATGAGATTTGAACCTAAAACTCATGATCCTCAACCCACTTCACTAACTATATTTTTTTTGGACCCACTTCACTAACTATATTTTTTTTTCTTTTTTTCCTGATAACAAGGGAAACCAGCAGTTATTACCCTTTGGGTGCGCCCAGGGTAAATCCCGCTCCTGTACATAGCTCGCAAATCACATAGGAGAGCTAACCTGCACTAGGCAAGCCCGGTGCAACGAGCTCGACCCAAAAGGTAAACCCCTTGCTTTCGCTGGCAAGGGACTTCAAACTTGAGACCTCCAACATGGAAGCCTCAAGCCCAAACCACTGGCCACCCCGAAGGATCCTCATTAACTATGTTTATAGACGTTGAATCCATTATTCTAGATCCAAAATGCACACACATACCCAACTTCAATCTAATTTAATCAATCTACTAACAACAGCAACAGCAACAACAAAATTTTTGCCTAAAAATCACGTTCTACACAAATAAAAAATTAATTGATATTGTAAACCCAATCAAAACAACAACAAAAATATCACAATTACAACCAAAAAACATGAATAGTAATAGATATTTTACCACAAGGATCCCTTAATCAAAGGGTTAATAACAAGGGACAACTTAGAACCAGTGAGTCTGTGATGAAAGGTGGTACTGTGGCTGGTGCGAAGATCAACAAAAAACTTCGGTGACGATGAAGATCTGCTACCAAAAGAAGATGATGAAGAGTAGTTGAAGCATGGATTTGAGAGCTTAGAAATGGTAGCCATAGTTTGATTTTTCGGAGAGAAATGAGAAAAATGGAGTTGGTGAGCTTTATGACGGTATAAACGAGGAAGAAATAGGGGTTTAGGAAAAAAAAATGTTGGTGGGACTAAATTATCAAGTTGATTTTAGGGGTTGTTTGGTTAACAAGCTAGTTGTGGTTTTTTATTTTATTTTTTTCAATTTGATTTTCTATTTTCATTTGATCAATTAAATTTGAATGATAAAATTATGTAACTAAATAAACATCATATCTAGTAAATTAAATAAGAAAATTTTTCAAAAAGAGTAGAAACTCGAAACATAATAAGGCAAAAATAGTTATAGTTTGCTAAAATTACGATTTGTAGCTACATATTACAGGAGACAGGCGAGCGAGAAAGGGTAGAGAGTGGAGAGAAGTGAATTGTATTATATATTTTTATCAAATTATATATGTATATTTGTTAAATAATTATATATGTGTAACTAGTTTATATATATGTATTTGTAACCTGACAAGCGAGATTGGGATAGGAAGAAGACAGGCGAGCAAGATCGAGAGAGGGAGGAAAAAGCGAGCAAGAGAAGGCAGAGAATGAAGAGAGGCGAATTGTATGCGTATATTTGTCAAATAATTGTATATATGCAGCTAGTATACATATGTATTTGTATATCTGACAAGAAATTGCAATGAAAGAGGAGAGAGAAAATAGCAAAAAATTCTAACTATAACTATAAATTGTAAATTTTCAGAGTATAGTGTTATAATGTAAATACATTACATAATATGTTGCTCTTTCTCCTTTCCTTCTTTCTCCCTTCTCACCCTCTCCGACCTTCCTTTTTGTTCCCGTTGCTCTCTTACCCTTTCCTTTTTTATTATTGATATCGATAATCAAGGTTATAATTAAGACATAATCACATCAGATGCATGTACTCGTGCATAAATATATGTATTTGACTAATTATACCTTCGACGTTTTTAAAGTGCGTATTCATGCACGGATGCACTAGTTATATTATAGATTGATATTATGTAAATGTATTTATACATGGATCGGATACACTTGATACATGAAAGCCCTTTCAGAATCGATTTATAACTAGGCATAAATACAGTAGATACATCAATAGTTTTATGTTGGATACATGAAATTGATATTGAATACATGAGGTGAATTTAATATACACAATACACTAATACTGAATTAGAGATAAATATAGTGTATCTCAACGAAATTCAGACAAGATATCTAATTATTGAAATTATCTGTACATTTAATAATATTAACACATATATTTATATGCTTTATAAAAATTGCTCAATTTAAATTCACATATCTAACTCATATTTAAGAGTGGTGCTTCTAAGATTTTTTTTTTTACATTACAAAATTCAAATTTGAAGAGCTATAAATAAATAATACTTTTAACTTCCAAAAAAACCTTATCACTTTATGTGAAAATATATGCTTGGAAATTATCTTTCATAATGTCTCTAACCAAACAACGCTTAATCTTTGTGTTTGGTAAAGTTCATAAAATTAATAAATAAAAAAATGGAGGGGTTGTTTTCAAATTGGAGTTGGCTTTAGGTGGTAGGTAAAAGCCAAGAAAAACAGGGTTATCTTAGAATAATACTCCACTAATTAATTAAATAATAATGACTATCATATCAAGCAAATTTTAAATATTAAATATATATTTTCAAAAATTCAATAACTTTGTGTACACTTTATATTTATATCAAAAAAGATATTAAATCTATTTAGTGAAGTCCAATATCAAAGTAATTTTTTTAATAGCAAAAAAATAATTAAAAAAATAAATTTAAATTATTTCTAATCATTTTCGTGTTTGATGGGTGAACAACCATTCATAAACCCAAGAGTCCATTTTGATTTATTTATTTGTCTATTTTTGAAAAAAATCAAACATTTATTTGACCAACCATTGTTTATTTAAAGCAAATTCATTAAAAATATTTTATAATCCTAATTCATAGTATCCAACAGTGAAGTTGATTGTCATAAATCAAAAATATTAGACAGAATTTTTTTATGTATTTATTATGAATTTTTTATAGAGAATGTTCAGCTTTTATAAATAAAAATAGTTAATGTTTAGAGTTTTAAATTCATATTTTAAAGTTTTGTATTGATAGATGAGAATTAAATATGTGGCAAAAGGAATAAGAACACACGTTTAGATTTATTCGCTTATTAAAAATTTTGGAGATGAAATAAATTAATTAGATCACCATCATCTTTTATTTTTAAATACTTATTTGTTAATATATTATGTTCGAAAATTTTTAAAATAAATAAATATGCATAGAAATAACATCTCGAGATTTGAAAGATCATGATTATCTTATCAAAGTTTATAATTTTTATGCATTTTTTCATCACACAAATTTTGCCAATTTTTATAATAAAAAAATACTTGCAAATATCAATAGTCAAAGAGGTCCATTATAATTTATAATGAGCCAAAGAACCATATTAAAATATATATCATAATAGCAATATAAGTTATATTTAAGATTTGTTCACC
>JAABOM020000055.1:0-26253 GCA_011800125.2 Solanum clarkiae | reverse complement strand
CCGTTTATTGTTTTAAGGTAAGTAGGTCTTAACATTATTTAAGAATGAAAATTTTATCACTTTGAGAAGCTGAGAGCGACAGTTTATTGAACATATAATTGTATTTTATTGGTTTATTACTAGAGTTTAAGATTTGAATAAAAATTGATCTAAATAAAAAAATCAAACAAAACTGAACCAAATCATGCAATTACTTCTTTGCCGATGTTCCATAATGTTTTACAAACTTCCATGAAGGCGTAACATCAGACGGAGGTCTTTCACATTCCATATACTCTTTAAGCCAACGGATTCCGTTTGCAAGTTCTTCCAAATCCAAAATTGACGCATCCAACGCGTCAAACTCTAACGCGATTTGATTTAACATGTCTTTTGATCTCTCTGTAGCTTTTTCTGAATCTACTAACTCTGAAGTTCTGAAGAGATCCTATTTTTCTTTTGTGTTGTTGACCAGACAAACGAGTAGAGAAAGATGAGTTTGATGATGATCCAGTTGTTGCCTGTCCGTCCCTTCTTCTCGGTTCATCTATAGAGGAAACGAGGCAGCTGATGCTGCGGTCTGAGTATCCTCCAGTCCACTTTAAAAACGAAGTGTCTAATGTCAACTCAAATTCTGAAGTAACTATTGTTGTCGATGGTACTTGGAAGGAAAGCGATTTGGTTGACTGATGGGTCCACAACTGTTACTGGTCTAGAAAAGTGACAAAGTTACTTTGCAATGATAAAGCTGAGGTAATAGTATTGTTTAAATTTCACTGTTATTATTAGTCAGCATGTGAAATTTAAACAACACTATTACCAGATCAGTAACAGTTATCGAACCACCAATCAACCAAATCGCCTTCCTTCCAAGTACCATCAACAACAATAGTTACTTCAAAATTTGAGCTGACATTAGACATTTTATTTTCAAAGTGGACTGGAGGATACTTAGGCTGCAAGATCAGCTGCCTCGTTTCCTCTATAGGTGAACCGAGAAGAAGGGACGGACAGGCAATAACTGGATCATCGTCAAACTCATCTTTCTCTGCTCGTTTGTCTGGTCATGCACCATAAAAAAAGATCTTCAAAACTTCAGAGTTTGTAGATTTAGAAAAAGCTCCAGAGAGATCAAAAGACATGTTAAATCAAATCGCGTTAGACTCCAATGCATTGAATGTGTCAATTTTGGATTTGGAAGAATTTGCAAACAAAATTTGTTGTCGCAAAGAGTATATGTAATGTGAAAGACCTCCATCTGATGGTGTTACGCCATCATGGGAGTTTGTAAAACATCATAGAACATCGACAAAGAAGTAATTCCTTAATCCATACAAGTGAGTACTATTTCTTTTCCATATTAAGCAAATTCTATAACTATCATTTATTCAGTCTATTAGGAGGTGATTAATTGTACTATTTTTGTCAGGATGGAATTTTGAGTTCAGCTGGAGAATTTTGATGAACACCCAAAACTATATAAACTTCTTATCAATGTGTTAGCAATATTCTCGTAATTTTTTACTCTTCGATTTCGTTTATCAATTGTGTTTGTTTGTGCTTCAGTGTGTATTATTTTTCATTTCACCTTATTTCATTGTTATTACTATTCTTGTAAGCCGAGGGTTTATTTGAAACAATCTCTCTATCTTTAAAGTAAGGATAGAGATAGGGTTACACTGGATATATTGTTATACCAAATCTATACAAACGGTGGGCAAAATTTCTAATTTTTATTCCATGAACTAGACAATAATTGCCCGTGCATGCACGGACCCAATATATATTACACGACAGATGTCACAAATATTGATAAAAATGATCATTAGTAAAAATATGCTAATATATACATCCAGCTGTGCGCATACTATTTTACATATTTTTTAGTGGGTTTTTTCCACAGGTGACAATTACCTCGTCATTCTTGATTGTTGTTGCATCTGTACAACACTTTTAAAGCAACTGAAAAAGAAAATCCAGTAACTCCCCTATTGATGACAGCCAAAATTCAGTTAGTCTAATGCTGAGATGAATTTGTCAATCCTATGAGCAGAGACCATATTATTATCCAACATTGAAATTCTTGAATAGTCACGATAAATCTGGCTTAATTTGTTTCCTTTTTTTTTTTACTTTCCTTTCCAGTAAAAGATTCTATTAGGCTTTTCTTGTATATATAAAAAATTTGGTTAACGATCAAGAAGTACCAGCTTAAATTGAATGAAGCCGTAAATATCCCGAAAAAGCTCATTATTTTATTTTTAACCAAAAGGATCAAAGCAATCAAGAACTCACTTTGAACACAGTAAAGACAACTTCCCAAGGATGAAATACACCATCTTTATAACCTGAAAAGTTATTAACACTCAAAAATTCGTCATTCCATTCAACGATCCCTTCATAGACTCCCTTCCACCTAATTTCAACTCTCAATCTATCAAAATGTTGCCTTTTATGCTCATACTAGTCTCTCGCCATGTGTGTTGTGTGTTTACCCTTCATCTAATAGTATAAGAACACCATATAAAGAATATGTCCAACTTGAGAAACCGTATATTCTTCTTGCATTCTTCTCTAATAATTCAGAGCACTTAAGAAGATATTTAGCATGATGAAAAAATCAATAATGCATTTAATTGTATATCTATGAATAAAGAATTACTAAAAAAGGAATAATTTACTAAAAAATATAGAGATAGAGATGAATTGATAACATGTATGCTTTTAGCTCCATCACCTCCTCACACTGC
The DNA here is from genome assembly GCA_011800125.2 of Solanum clarkiae. NCBI lineage: Eukaryota > Viridiplantae > Streptophyta > Magnoliopsida > Solanales > Solanaceae > Solanum > Solanum clarkiae. Next base: position 23,524 of record JAABOM020000055.1, on the reverse strand, counting down.
ACTCTTTTTAAGTGCTTCATGTTTAGTTGATATGGAAATTCTTTTATGTTATAAATCTTATGAAAATATAGCTTTGCTTTATGATGATTTCGGTTATCTCTATATGGATTATATTATTCTACTTGTATTTCATTGAAGTTGAGATAACTAAAACTTCAATTATCTTATTAAATTAGTGAAAGATGGGGACACAATTTTCTTCTTCTCTAACTTGATCATTTAGTACATTTTTGAGTCAAGTTTTATTCATGAAATGAAAACTTTAATTTATGATTGTTTTTCTTGTGATAGATTTTACTGGGAAAGAAACAAAGTAAATTATGAAAGAGTCTGAAATTTATTTATATTAGATTAAACTTGCATATTTTAAAATTTGTTAGTCTGTTGCTAAAATCAAACGGAGGAGGAAATAAAGATGTAACATCCATGATTAGATTGGTAATTAGGTAAGTATTGAAATTATTGTTTTTTTAATCTACAACAAAGAAACAACAATGGTAACAATATTTTCTATCAAAAATCAGTGAGTACATCATCATAGAAAAAATGTATATAATCAAATCCAATTTATTATGAAAATATACATTGAAAAGGAATAACCATAAGCATAAATAATAGTAAAACGAAAAAAAAAAACTATTGCACCTATTAAAGATGCTGCATCAAAAAGGGTTTAAAACCAGTGATGAAACTCAACTCAATTCATTGGAGTCCGCCGCATTGGATGATTCAATTTTGGATTTGGAAGATGGAATGTGAAAGACCTCCGTCTGATGGTGTTACGTCTTCATGGAAGTTTGTAAAACATGATGGAACATCGATAAAGAAGTAATTGATCTAAATAAAAAAATCAAACCAAACTGAACCAATTCATGCGATTACTTCTTTGTCGATGTTCCATAATGCTTTACAAGCTTCGATGAAGGCATAACACCATCAGATGGAGGTTCTTTCACATTCCATATTCCCTTTAAGCCAACGGATTCCGTTTGCAAGTTCTTTCAAATTCAAAATTGAACCATCCAATGTGTCGGACTCCAATTAGCTACATATGTGATTGTTATTATTGATTTTAATTGTCAATTATGATTGTATTTATAGGGAAACAAAGACATTCAGTTGATGGAGAATTAGTAAGTGAGATGAACAAATTTTGGGTACTTCCCATAAATTAAAGAAGTCAAATCAAAGACTAACATACTCCTTCCATCTACTTTTATTTGTCACTATTTGACTTATTAAGGTCAAACTATATAAATTTTGACCAACATTTTAAGATTTATTTTTCCATCATATTAATATGAGAATGATTGCAACTTATAATATTTTTCATATAGTTTTCAACCATCTAAATTTTAGATTTTAAATATTAAATTTAACTACTTCAATTTAGCTTTGAAATTTAGTCAAGTTGACCTCGAAAAGTAAAACAATGAAAGATAAAAGTGAACACAGGAAGGAAGTATAATTCAAGTAATCTAAAATCATTATCTTGGTCAAACAGTCTTTGTTATACTCCTTCCTATCTCTTTTATATGTTGTCTTACTATAAATAAATAGTCCTTAATATATGTCATTTTACAAAATCAATACATAAATGATATTGTTCTTCCTATTTCACCCTTGATAGTTAATGAGCTTTGAAAAGGTATATATGACCAATTAAAAGTACTAAAAAAGCAATTAATGTACATTAAATAAGGGTAAAATAGTAAAGTCATTTTTTTAACACAAGTGTCAGCACAAAAGGTGACATATAAAAGGGACCAGAGAGAATAATAGTTAATAACTTTTTTTTACACATATATTAAGAATTCGTAAATAAGAATTAAGAGGACAATTTTACCAATTCATCCCTTACGAACTTCTTTGAAACATCATAAACAAGTGTGAACATTTTCAGAAAAAATTAGTTGTAAGGGTAATATGAAAAAATATTAATTAATACTTTATTCATTTAGTAAGATGATTAACTAATATTGGACAACTACTTTTTAATAAAATGACCAACTAATATAGGACAAAGGCAATAGCTAATTATAAAAGGGAAAAAAATCATGGAGAAACTATTAAACAAGATTAACTTTGTGATGATGAATACCAAGAATGAAGAACAAGTACAACAGTAAGAAGAGAATAGAGAGAGGAAGAAGAAGAAGCTAATTCTCATGCATTTGTTATTTAATACACAAAATGTACAAGCTTATATACACTTTAGCTAGTAACTAACTTTCTAACAACTTAACTAACTATTAGTTATAACAATTAGGCTAGAATTAGTTTAACTATGTTCCTTGACACTCCCTCTCAAGCTAGGTACTCCAAAAATGTTTAGAATGCCTAGCTTGCAGCTTAGGAACTCATGTTGACTTCTAGGTAAGGCCTTTGTAAACATGTCAGCAGGTTGATCCTTGGTAGCAATATATTTTGTTGAAACAAGTCATTGATTGATCTTCTTCCAAATGAAATGACATTTTATTTCTATGTGCTTAGTTCTTTCATGGTACACAGGATTGGTTACTATCTGCATAGCAACTTTGCTATCACTGAAGTCACTGATAGGAAGAGTTGTTTCAACACAACTCCTTCATTAGGCCAACAATCCACACTAACTCTGCTACTACAATTGCTATGCTCCTGTACTCAGCTTCAATTGAGTTTCTTGAGACTATAGTTTGCTTTTTAGACTTCCAGATGATAAGTGAATCTCCAAATTTTACTACATAGCCAGTTATAGACCTTCTGGTGTTAGGATAGGCATCCCAGTCTACATAAAATATAATCTGACATTTCAAGCTTGCTTTTGCTGGATGAGAGAACTCCTTGTCCTGGTTGTCTTTTTAAGTACCTCACTATTCTGAGTGCAGTTTCCATATGAGATTATTTAGGGGCTTGTAAGTACTGACTTAAGGTTTATACACAAAAGGAAATGTCTGGTCTGGTTATAGTTAAGTAGAGAAGCTTACTTATGAGTTTTTGATAACAACTTTGGTCAGCCATAACTTCTGTTTGATCATTCCCTTTTGACAGATAATCATCATACTCTTTTGATGTCATCTTTATATTAGTATCCATAGGAGTCATAGCAAGTTTTGCAGCTCCAAGTCCTGTTTCTGATATTAGTTGTAGAGCATATTTCTTTTGATGCATTAGAATCCCTTTTTCAAACCTTGCAAATTTAATCCCTAAGAAATACTTCAACTCTCCTAAGTCTTTCATCTTAAAGATTTCTTGTAATGCTGTCTTTGTATCCTGTATCAGCTTCAGACTATCCCCTGTGATAAATATCATCAACATATACTAACACTACAGTTACTCCTTCTGTACTTTTCTTAATAAAGAGTGAGTGATCATACTGGCTTTGTTGAAATTTAAAGCTTAGTAATGTCTCAGTTAGCTTGGCATTCCACTGTCTTCGAGCCTGCTTAAGACCATACAAGGATTTTTTGAGTCTACATGTCATATTCTCCCCCAGACTCAAAAAACCTTGAGGGAGTTGCATATATATATATCTCATCAAACAAATCACTTTGCAAAAAAGCATTGAACACAGATGTATGTGTCAATCTTTAATTGCTGCAATAGCAAGAACAGACCTAGCAGTTTTCATCTTTACTACAGGTGAGAAGGTCTCTTGATAATCAATACCTTCTTGTTGACTATACCCTTTCGCCACAAGCCTAGCTTTAAACCTTTTAACCTCGCCATTTGCCTTATACCTTATTTTGTATGTCCATCTATACCCAATAGGCTTCTTTCTTGTAGGAAGTGACACAAAAAATCCCATGTATAGTTGTTTTGAAGTGCTTCAATTTCTAATTTCATAGCTTCCACCCACCTAGCATCATGAAAGCTTCATTATATGTACCAGGTTCTATTACATCAGACATCTTGGACAGATAGGCTTAATAACTAGGTGTTATATGATCATAGGTCATGTAATTGGCCATAGGATAGGTGACTCAATCATAAACACTTAATGATACAAATTCCTTTAACCATAATGGTGAATTTCTACCTCTACTAGACCTTCTAATCTCAGCTGGTACAAGCACTATTTCATTAGACACTGCCTGAGGTATTGATGTTTCAGATGATTGAACCTCAGTCACTTCATTAGGACCTTGTACTATATCATGTTCCTTAGATAGCTCAGCAGGTTGCACTACATAATCAACTAAACTCTAGTTTTCGTAACTAGTATCAAATCAGTCACATGTACTAGCAGGAAACACCATATTACTAGTAGCACTTTTACTGATTTTGAAAGGAAAGATATTAACCTTAAACACAACATTCTACTAATGAATAACTTCTTTGTCTCTAAGTCATAAAGCACATATCCTTTTTGAGTCATTGAGTACCCCATGTGCACAGTCATTCTGGATCTTAGTTTCAGTTTGTCCATTTCATTAACTATCTTTGCATAGCACAAACATTCAATCACTCTTAAATGTGATGTAGATGGATGTTTATTATACAACTTCTCATATGGTGTCTTGTGTCATAACACTAAACTAGGAAACCTGTTAATTAGACATATAGCAAATAATACACAAAGACCCTGAAATTATACAGGTAGTTCAGCTTGAAACCTTAAAGCTCTAGTAACCTCTAGTATGTGTCTATATTTTCTCTCAGTAACACTATTTTGCTGAGGTGTGTAGGAGCAGCTTGTCTGATGCACTATTCCAAGGCTACTGAACATGGTACTGCACACTGAATTGACAAATTCATTACCATTATCAGACCTTATCACTTTAACTATTTTACCGAACTGAGTATGCATATAATTGAGGAATTGCTTGATAACCACACACATATCAGACTTCAACTTTAGTAAGTAAACCAAGTCATTCTTGAAAAATCATCTACTATAGTAATGAAGTACTTATTACCATCAAGAGTAGCATGCTTATATGGACCCCAAACATCCTTATGTACTAATTCAAAGCAATCAGAGATTTTAATACAACTTGTAGGAAAAGAACTTCTAGCATGTTTTGCACAAGGATACACAGTATACTTATCAACTGCACTAACTACAACCTCAGTCATAGAACTTAACATTTTGTCTAATACTCCAACTGATGGATGTCCAATCTCTTATGCCACAACTCCACTTTATTGAGACACTTGGATTTGCTTTCATCTTTAACAACAAGTAAACAATTATTAGTTGTGTGCCCACCTTTAGTCCTCCCAGAAAGCATATACAATCCATTCACCTCTCTACCAATCTCTCTCACTTTTCTACTTGAGAGATCCTGAAATATGCAAAAATTAGGAGAGAAACTAACTAAGCAACCAAACTCTCTAGTTACTTTTGAGACAGACAAAAGGTTGTATTTAAATGCAGGCAGATAAAGCACATTAGATAGAGTGCTTCTTGTAGAAATTATACTAGAACCAATATGTGAGACCTTAGTTTCACCTCCTCTAGGTAAGTGCACTTTCCTTGTGCTGTTAGGCTTACTCATTATTCCCTTATCTAGAAGTTTTACATCAGCTACCATATGATTAGTAGCCCCAGTGTCAATTATCTATTCTTGAACCTTTTCAACTAAAAAAGCTCCATTAAAATCATTACCTGTTAAACTTGCAGAAGCTGCTATATTAGGCTTGACACTTACATTCCCTTCACCTTTCAAAAGTGTTAGGATTTGACTATATTATTTCTTTGTGAATTGATAAGGCCCCATCTCATGCTGAACTTGACTAGTACTTGCCTCACTATAACCAGACTCTCAGTTAGGCTCTTGAGATATATTATCAGCAATCATATTATGAGCATTTGCCCCTGAACCATATCCAGAGTTAGTTGCCCTCTTTTTGAACTTGTAATCTGCAGGATAGCCTATTAGTTTATAACACACATCTTTGATATGCCCTTTCATTTTGCAGAAATCACACTGAACACCATAGTTCTTCTTGAATCTTGAAGGTCCACCCTTAGCATACATAGCTATATCAATGCCTTGACTTTCAATTGCAGGACTTGACCCCAAGATCCCTGCATTACCAGAAATGAACGTCTGTCCATCATCACTAACGACCATTCCGTAAGCCTGATTTATTGAGAGCATAGGATTCATAAGTAGGATTTGACTTCTTACCTGATTATACGAATCATTAAGCCCCATTAGAAACTGGAACAACTTTAACTTTTATAAGTGAGACACAAACTCTCTGGACTTCTCACAATTACAACAAAGAGCTGACACTAAAGCCTCAAATTCTTCCCAAAGATTCTTTAACTTTGAGTAGTAGACAGAAACAAAAGAGGTACCTTGTGTCAATGTAGCAATTTTTTTATGGATATTGAAGACTCTTGATCCATCCACTTGATTAAATCTCTCATAAAAATCATCCCAAACAGCCTGGGCATTAGATGCATACATAATGCCTCCCAAGAATCCTTTTGCAACTTAGTTCATCAACCAAGACAATACTACAACATTGACTCTTTCCCAGTTACTCCACAAACTTTTGGAAATACTTCTTTCTTGCAGGTGCCATCATCCAGTCCCATTTTATTCCTTCCAAGCAAGACAACTCTCATGAATCTATTCCATATTGAGTAATTTTCGATGTCTGTCAACTGAAAGGATATGATCAGCGCACCACTAATATCAGAAGGAGAAAGAAACAATGAATGACTGTAATCCACATCTGGTCCTTGTGCCATTCCATTGACAGACCTTGAAGCACCTCCACTATTCGATCCACTTCTTGTACTATTCCCAAAACCAGAAATTGTGTTCTCCATGATGATCAGACAAGAAACTTTGCTCGAACAGTGACAAGAACAAGAAAACTTGAATATCTTTTTTTTTTTCAGAAATTCACAGAATTAACAGGATCAATGCTAGTAATACTAGCAGGAAAGCTCTGATACTATGTGATGATGAATACCAAGAATGAAGAACAAGTAGAACAGCAAGAAGAGAATAGAGAGAGGAAGAAGAAGAAGCTAATTCTCATTCATTTGTTATTTAATACACTAAGTATACAAGCTTATATACACTTTAGCTAGTTACTAACTTTCTAACAATTTAACTAACTATTCGTTAGAACAGTTAGGCTAGAATTAGTTTAAGTATATTCCTTAATAAACTCTAAACTAAAAGATGTTGCATAAAAAAACTATTGTCATTATCGTCTGAAGAGATTTAAATTCTATAATTACCATTTATTCAGTTTATGAGAAGGTGATTAACTGTATAAACTTCATATCAGTGCTTTAACAATATTCTTATAGTTTCTTGTTCTTTGATTTCGACTATCATTGTGTTTGTTTGTGCTTTGATTATTGGCTTATTTTGTTGTTGTTACTATTCTTTCTTCCATGTGTTGTGTATTATTTTTCATTTCACATTATTTTATTGTTATTACTATTCTTGTGAGAATTTATTTGACACAATCTTTTTATCTGAGGTACACTAGGTATGGTGGTTGTTCCAAACTCTTATGGATGAAATTTCTAACTTTTATTTCATCAAAGAGTGTCTATAACAGATAAAATTGACATTAAGTACAACATATATCTCCTTTTCTTTTTTGTTTTATTGTAAAATACAATGTTGAATATCTTCTCCATTTTTTTTATTTTTTCAATCGATATTTGATACCTGCATTGGTGTTCGACTATACCGAACTCGTATCACATGGGCCCCATTTAAGGAAAAATATTCTTTTAATTGAAATAATTTTCTGGATATCTTTCAATTGAATTCAAATAATTTTAAATACAACATCGTGGATTGAATACTCTCATAATAATAAGACTTTAAATACAACACCGTGGATTGACTACCCTCACAATAACAAGACTTTAAATACAAGACCGTGGATTGACTACCTTCATAATAACAAGACTTTACATACAACAACATGGATTGACTACCCTCATAATAACAAGGAAATAACATCCAACTACTACTAAAATGAGAAAAGGAAGAATAACCTTGTTACTACTAATAGCTGCTATTAGTACGTTTACATATTTCTAGGTAAATTTTCTATTTTCCTTTCCTCTTTTTCTTTTATACTGGAGAGGATTTTCTCACCTTCAGGATCTAAGACAGATAACTGGACATAAGCCTATTAGTTAGCATATGAAATTTAAACAATACTATTACCTCAACTTTACCATTGCAAAGTAACTTTGTTACTTTTCCAGACCAGTAACAGTTGTGGACTCATCAGTCAACCAAATCGCCTTCCTTTCAAGTACCATCAACAACAATAGTTACTTCAGGATTTGAGCTGACATTAGACGCTTTGTTTTTAAAGTAGATTGGAGGATACTCAAGCCGTAGCATCAGCTGCCTTGTTTCCTCTGGCTCCCTTCTTTGATATGATGGCTCCTGATATAGATATATATATATATATATATGCCATTCTATGATGACAATCACAACAAGTAACAATTACTTGGATTTATTCTAAAAGCGATAGGATATATCCAAGTAATTGTTACTTGTTCTGATTGTCATCATAGAATGGACTTGGACCGATCTATATCAAGAGCCACCATATCAAAGCAGGGAGTCAGAGGAGAGGAGACAAGACAACTGATGTTACGGCCTGAGTATTCTCCAATCCACTTTAAAAACAAAGTGTCTAATGTCAACTCAAATTCTGAAGTAACTATTATTGTTGATGGTACTTAGAACGAAGGCGATTTGGTTGACTGGTGGATTGACAATTGTTACTGGTCTAAAAAAGTGACGAAGTTACTTTGCAATGGTAAAGCTAAGATAATAGTATTGTTTAAATTCCACATGCTGACTAATAGATAACAAAATTGCTTACCAAATAAAATAAGTAAAAAGGAGACCAAGAAAACCTTAAAAATGTTGTCTTCTCCATTTGTTTTGTGGTTGCACAAGAGTAATTAACTATATATGTGATTGTTATTATTGATGTTAATTGTCGATCAATTATGATTGTATTTATAGGGAAACAAAGACATTCAGTTGATGGAGAATTAAGTAAGTGAGATGAACAAATTTTAGGTACTTCCCATAAATTAAAGAAGTCAAATCAAAGACTAACATAGTCCTTTCATCCACTTTTATTTGTCACTAATTGACTTATCAAGGTTAAACTATATAAATTTTGACCAACATTTAAGTTATATATTTTTTCATCATATTAATATGAAAAGGATTGCAACTTATGACATTTTTCGTATAGTTTTCAACCATCTAAAAATTTTAGATTTCAAATATTAAATTTAGCTACTTCAATTTATCTTTGAAGTTTAGTCAAGTTGACCTTAAAAAGTAAAATAATGACAAGTAAAAGTAAACAGAGTAATCTAAAATCATTTTCCTGGTCAAACAGTCTTTGCCCGTCCAATTCTCATATTCAATATTCTCACTGTCTTTACCCCCTTTGGTCCCTTTTATATGTCATCTTACTATAAATAAATGGTCTTGAATATATGTTATCTCAAAATCAATGCATAAATTACATTGTTCTTCATATTTTACCGTTGATAGTTAATGAACTTTGAAAAAATGTATATGACCAATTAAAAGAACTAAAAAATAATTAATGTACATTACACGAGAGTAAAATACTAAAGTCATTTTTTTCTTAATGCAAGTGTCATCACAAAAGGTGATATATAAAAGGGAACAGAGAAAGTATTAGTTAATCACTTTTTTTAACACACATATTAAGAATTAGTAAATAAAACTTAAGAGGACAGTTTTACCAATTCATCCCTTACGAACTTCCTTGAAACATTATAAATAAGTGTGAACATTTTCAGAAAAAATTGATTGTAAGGGTAATATGAAAAAATATTAATTAATACTTTCTTGATTTAGTAAGATGATTAACTAATATTGGACAACTATTTTTTTATAAAGTGACCAACTAATATAGAACAAAGATAATAACTAATTATAAAAGGAAAAAAAAATCATGGAGAAACTATTAAACAAGATTAACACACATCAAAATATGGAGCTGATATACTGAACTTCTTATTCGAGATTCTTGCTGAGTGCTTTTTTTAATCTTTTGATGAACGTCCAAAATTGTATAAACTTCTTATCAATGTGTTAGCAATATTCTCATAGTTTCTTGTTCTTTGATTTCGATTTTCACTGTTGTCACTATTCTTTCTTCTGTATGTTGTGTATTGTTTTTCATTTCACATTATTTCATTATTTTTACTGTTCTTGTGAGAGTTTATTTGACACTCTTATCTCTGAGGTACACTGGGTGTGGCGGTTGTACCAAATCTCTTGGGGATGAAATTTTCAATTTTTATCTCATCAAAGAGTATCTATTAACTGATAAAATTGATATGAAGCACTAGATATATTTCCTTTTGTTTTATTGTAAAATACTCTGTTGGATATCATTTCCTTTGTTTTTTAATTTTTTAATCGATGTTTCATATCTGCATTGAAGCTCGACTATCTCGGACTCGTATCACATAGGGCTCCATTCGAGGAGAAACCTTCTTACGAAGGATTTTCTTCATATCCAGGCTTGAACTCGAGATCTTGGATTAAGAAAAAAGCAACCTATATATTGAACCACATCTTGTGGTGATAATCTGCCCCAATTATATTGTCTGAGTAAGACGAAACTTCAAAATTTTCCTTTTTCCTGCTATCAATGCAAATAATAATACTACTTTCGTTTGATATTAAGTGAATTGTTGGGTCATTTCACATATATTAAGCAAAAAACATAAAAATAAAATTTAATCATGTTTTTCCATTTTTACCTTTTTCAAACTCCACACACTCATTTAATATATCATTTATTTCTCATACAAAACTCAACCTTCGAAACTTAATTAATGAAGAGTAAAATTGGAAAAAATTTCTAACACATCCCTTGAAAAGTGAACAAAATTCACTTATTTTGAAATATAAAAAATTCTCTAACAATTAACTTAATATGAAACGAAGGTAATAATAATATGTCTTTGCAAAAACATTGCAAGATTTAAATTCAAGGATACCAAATTGACCTCTCTAGCAACAGTAATAAAAGGAGTGTAGTCAAAATTAAAAAAATTCTAGTTTGGTACAAATTCCATTAGTAGGGGCGTGTTTCCAGTTTTTTTGTCTCTTAATTTTGTGTTTATTGTTAAATGTTGTTAATTTGTTATTGTAATATTATCGATAGCATGTGGTATATTATGTTTCCTTTTGCCTTTTATTGTATCATCCATTAACTTTTGAGCTGGTTGTTTCACTACTATTCTATTATATAATCGATGCTAGGTTAAAAATTGAAAACATTGATAGATAGTACTTTCTCGATTAACTAATTAATGTAGACTTGCTTATATAAAGAAAGAAGAGAGCGGTAAGATTTCATCTTTTAAGTAAGATGACACAAGGAATAAATGATCGATTCAACATTATCTAAGAACCAATTTAGTGAAATTTCCTATTTTGTATATCAAAAAAAGAATGATTCGTCTGTTTTCTTTACTTCTTTAGAACAATAGGGCTATTATGCTTGTTACTAAACTTGTTGAAGAGACAAAATATAATCAATGTATAAGGTCATCTTAACAAGAATAGGAGTCTAAAGTCAAATTTTACATAAAGGCATTAACTTTTTTCTAGTTGATATGTATAAATTGAAAAACAATAACACTCAATGTAGTTCTACAATTAAGATTTAGAGAGGATATCGTTTACACAAACCTTATGAAGTAAGAATGTGACAATACTAATTTTCAATGAAAAAAAATACTATAAAGTTTGAATAATAAAATCCGGCTCAAGAATTTAAGAAATTGGAATAAGACCTAAAAATAAAATAATAATAGATTTTTCACAGTGCAAAAAATTTGACTGTTTGAAAATTTTAGCATATCCAATAATAAAAACAACGAAAGGGGAATGAAAAGGTAAAAATAGGAACAGGGGTTCATTGATTGTTAGGATATAAATGAGACAATATAAAATAAAATTAGTCATGTAAAAAATAATACTACAATTACCTAAAAATTCTTTCATTATTCTTTTCAAATTAACACTTTATATATAAAAAAACAGGGGCTCCAAAAAAGTTGACACTCTAGACAATTACTTTAGTGGTATTATGATCGACACACATCCTGTCAATATATGCATATATATAATGAACAGATGATAATACATATTATATTTTATTTTTATTTTTGAAGCTCAGTGAAATAAATATATTTGTGAAGATTCGGACTACTATGATTCAATCAGATGGTTCTTGGGACTAACGGAAAATACTAGTTTGGATTTTTAATTAAAAAATAAGCTATTTTAAATTAAATTAATAAGAGTAGTAAAACTTATCCCAACTTACGTTTAGACAAATAATGGGACTAATTTACATTTTTCTCACTATTTTTTATGCTATTAAATACTCCTCGACGACATAATTAAGAATCTTAAGATCACATGGCTTTCAATTTGGTATAGAAAAATAATATAATATTTTGGTCGTTTTCATTTATACAATAATGTCAACTCTTGGGAGGTCAAGGACAATTACTTCTAATATATATTTGTTCACTAATAGCAGAAAATTTTCATCACATAAATCTTTTTTTTTTCAAAAAAAGGAAAAGAAAAGAAAAGAGGATTAAATTTGCTCTTAAATTATCAGAAATAATCCTAGACTTATCCTTGAATAATAAAGACGTAACATAATTGATTATATATATTCTATTAAACATTTCTAGAAATTGGGTGTTCAATAAATTTATATCATGGTAAATATTTAATAAATATTATTGATGAAAATAACAGTCATTACGGAACAAAAAGAAGTATCATGGGAGAGCTCGTTTATATATTTTAGTAATCTTATTTTGTCATTTTTTACTAGGATGCCGTGTTCACCACATTTACATTATTTTATCACTAATAATAAAACAAAATAGAGATCACTTGTTCTTAGGAGCGGATAAATTTAAATATATTAAATTTTTTTATTAAATATGTATAAAAATTATTATTTTCTTTGTTCTATTTTATATTATTTATTACTTTTTTTTAATCCGACAAAAAAAAGTATATTTTTATATTTAGTAATAAATTAATTTTAAATGCTAATTTTATCCTTAATGAAATAATTTCTAACCACAAATACCTATGATTTATTTTAGACCACATATATTTTTTTAAATTTTTTTTCTTAAACTTTGTGCCGAATTAAAATAACTCATGTAAATTAAGACATATTGAGTATTATTTAGAATTCAGCTACTAGTACTTGACTTGAGGTTGCCATTTGAATTCATAAAGATTTTTGGTATTTTTACACAAATAATCGGTTGGATTTTCTCTTTATTTTTCCTAGTCGATATACATAAATTATTCTTTAGTTGTACACAATTTTACACATAATATACATGAATTATACATATTTTATACCTTCATCGGCTATTTATATTTTAAGCAGTTCCGTAACTAGGTATTTAGGTTAATTCTCTCCCCGTTTGTTTTTAGCCTAGCTATCATGATAGGTCCAATGGTGAAGTCAAAAATTTCATTAAGAGTATTTAATATTTAATATATATGTATAAAAAATAATTTTTCACTTATATATTTTATATAATTTTTTATATACATACCTATAATAGACCCTTGTGATCGAGCCTTTCCCTGGACCCTGCGTATACGAGGAGCTTTAGTGCCCTGACCTTGCCCTATTTATAGTATAATTTTTCTACTAAAGATATTCGACTCTTCTGCTTTTGGATCTTGATATTTTCAAGAACAGCCTCTCTACCTCTATGAGGTAGTGGTAAGGTTTACATACATTTCTCTCATCAAACCTTACTTATATGATTCCGATCCACTGAGTATGTTGTTGTTGTTGACTAAAGATATTCACTAACCACGCTACATTACATGTGAATACGCCGCACCCTCTTTCTTCCTATATATAAGGAGCAATATATACAATCTCCCATAACTAAGACAAGCTCAAGAACAAAATACAAAAAATCAAAATTTTGGTCATGGGTGCACCTTATCTTCACACATGCACATTACAACAACGTAGAGCAATAATTAGTAGAATCCACATCTTATTACATTTTTCAGCCATATTAGGGTTACTATACTATAGAATAAAAAATTTATTCCAAGGAGATGTTTCAATTATTTCATGGGGTCTCATCACAATTTCTGAGGTTATTTTCACTTTAATATGGTTAGTTACACAATCCTTCCGTTGGCGGCCGGTGGCTAGGTCCGTCATGCCGGAAAATATTCCGGCCGACACCGAGTTGCCGGGCGTCGACGTGTTTATATGCACGGTTGATCCTACCAAGGAACCGGTTGTTGAGGTTATGAATACGGTTTTATCAGCTATGTCACTTGATTATCCACCGGAAAAACTGGCCGTTTATCTCTCCGATGACGGTGGAGCCGCCGTGACGTTGTATGCTATTAAGGAGGCATGTGGATTTGCTAGGGTTTGGGTGCCTTTCTGTAGGAAGTATGGAATAAAGACTATTTGTCCAGGGGCATTTTTCTCTTCTTTAGGGGATGATGAACGTTTGATGATGGGAGGAAATGAATTCAAGAAGGAAGAGGAAAATATCAAGGTAATAAGTCTTTTTTTGAAAAAAAAATCCATTTTGGATGATAAAGTGTTCTATTATTTGGTACTTAAAAGAAATAATACAAGTTTAGTTTGGATCAATCCTATAAGTTAATTAACTTACGAGGCCAGAAATATTCATGTTCTAGTCAAATTTCTTTATAATAGTGTCGTTTGTTATGATTATGTTTTGGTCGTTATAACGAAGTGTTACTTATAGAGAACTTACAATTAATATAACATAACATGAAATTAAAATTGATGTTGTAGAAAATATTATTGTTATAGTGAAATGTTATTACAGAAGATGATAGTAAATAAACCAGTTTCTACAATTGATAAGGGAACTTAAACACCCGTTGCACGCTTAGGATTTGATTAGATATCTAGAGCATGTGAACAAGATGGCATCGAAGTTGAACATCATGTAAACCAAGAATTAGAATAGACTTGACTCTCAAATCATGAAAATAATTGAATCTAGGAGCCAACTCACCCTCTAAAATTTAGACCTGTCTTGAGAGATGAGCTAGGATTGCTCAAAGTTGTATCAAAAGACTGATTATTCCTCCCACAATGATGAAACTTCATTATGTTGGGGTTCGATTAATTTGTATTCACACAAGAAAATCTTACTATGAGGGTTAAAGCGCTTCTTAACAAAAAATGACTTTCAGTTCCTTCGACTCGAATTTGAAATCTATAGTTAAAAATAAATAAAGTATGTACCTACTACACTTCATCACAACTTTTGGTAATCATTCTCTCTTTTGATATGATTTACATATTCACATTTTAATTTGAGCAAATTAGTTACCCATTTCGTCTCAATTAAGATGACATTGTTTGACTTGATATAGAACTTAAGACATGAAGAAAAACTTTTGACATACGTGATTTAAAATGAGTCACAGATGCTTCTGTGATGATACATCATCACACTAAGGATAAAATAAGCATTTTGAAGTTAAGTTTTCAAATCAACTAAAAAAGTCATATCATATAAATTGAGATAAATATAATATTTAAATTAAGCATCATTCACGAACTTTTTACTTACAAATTTTAGAACTGGAATTTTTTTTCCACAAGATAGGTATATTTTTTTAATTGTTTTTAGAAAGGGTAATTTGGACTTTAAACTTATATATGATAGTGAATTATTATTATTTTATTGTGCAGGCGGCATATGAATTTTTCAAGAAAAATGTAGAGAAAACCAATAGCGTTGAAGGGTCCGTTAGAATGGATCGACCTCCCTACGTTGAGGTACCTAATTAACTCTTCCTAATTTTAATTACTATGATTTTCGTTCACTTTTATTTATTTCACTTTTCGACAGTACTCAATGGCAGAGTCAATGTTTTCGTCATGGGTGTTCATACTTCTAGAATATGGACGGATGACTTTTGTATCAACGATGTTCAACAATTGATATATATCAAAATATCTACATTTAACCTATATTTTCAAAAAAGTTTTCCGACTAAGGGTATTCATCTGACCACTCTTAAGTGTATGTAGCTCCTTCCCTGACACTACTAGAAAAAGAGACTTTTTTTTCAATACAAATCAATAAAAAGTATATGCAAAACATGATTTGCCTACCATTATCTTTATCAAACTAGTTCACTAAGAGATACATGGGAAAATAAAATAAATTTTCATTGAAGTATTAAGAATAATCATTGAATAATTTTTTTCCTTTTAATTTCTTACTGATTCAATTAAAGTATCCGTGAAAATAGTCATTGAACAATTTTTCCATGGGAAATTCAACGAAAAATAGTGAATTTTAGTATTGTGAGAGTCAACGTAACTTTGATCAAGATGTATTTTCATTATATTAATATAATAAAGAATATTGTAATGTATATTTCATTAATTTAATTTAGCTCTAAAACTTGATCAAATTGTCTCTCATGAGCAAAAGTTGACCGAGGGAGTATAAATTATTCCCTCCATCTGGCACCTTTTGACTTGGCATGGTGTTTAAGAATCTAAAATCATTCTTAGATATTTCTGCGGCTGAGAATCATTTCATTAAGGGTAAAAGGGAAATTTTATAGATACATTATTTTCAATCAGAGTAAAGTGATATTCTTTTTGGACGGATCAAAAAGGAAAGTGCCACATAAAATGAATAGAGTGAGCCCGGAGTACTATGTAGTGAAAAGTATGAAAATAATTTTGTGATTTGTTAGTGAAAATATAAGAAATTTTTAGGGTTAGAAAATGTAATTAAGAATAATAATTATGATTTATGAGTTGCAGGTGATACATGACAACAAGGAAAGCAAGCTGCCATTATTGGTTTATATGTCACGTGAGAGACGACCATCACGCCCTCATCGTTTCAAGGCTGGAGCCTTAAATGCTCTTGTAAGTCAGGTTTTTTTAGAATAATTTTTTTTATGTTCTGTTCATAAAATATTTCGCGTTCATTCAAGATTTGGTGTATTTGGAAGAGAAGTTTTACTTTAAAAGCTTAAGGGGGACGAGTTTACATATAATCAATTTCACTTTTGGCACTAGTTTTTCTAGTACCAAGATTAATTAATCACGAGACATCACCTTTTTTGATCCAATCATCTACATTGAACTCAAAGTCTCTTTTGCTAACATTTAGATTAAAAATAAGTCTAGTACGAAATGGGATGTGTATATAATTTTTATATTATCGGGTCAATTAAAAAATTCAATTACATATAAGACTTTATAGCAGAGAGAGATTGTACTATCAAAGAGTGTGATGAAGAGATCCTTTTGGTATTAATTAGAGATTTTAAATTTTGAATAAGAATACCTTAATTTCTCGTTAAATGAGACATACACAACGTAAATTCGAATTATTTTTACCTGTACATGTATGTTTTGAATACCACATTATTATAAGAAAACCCCACACAATATGATAAAAATGGCAACTAATAATAACCTACTTTCCTACGTATGTAAAATTCACGGACAATCACTACTAGAAATTAATCAATTTTGAAAAAAATATTTCATCCGAGATACTTCTAACGATAAATTCCTACTTATTTAATTTGACAAATACAAGCATCAAAAATTGACTGATTTCTTGTAAAAGATCTGATTAGTGTGTGTATATACATCTTATAATTGTACGAAAGTATTGGACAATGAAAGGACAAATTTGATTCGCTCTTCAACACATGAAAGGACAATAAAATGCACTGCATCTGCATATGTGTTATGATCCAAAACTAGAACACGATTAATTAAACCCTAACCCAAATACGATACTCAATATCAGAAGGAGAGCTAAAATAGACCATCACGATACTTAGTCAAATCTCAAAACTTGGTGTCATGAGTACAAAGAGCATCTAGTATATATATATGTGTGTAACTTACGATTCTTATAGAATTGTCCAATCATCTTGTAGCAACATATATTGAATGTGAAACTTATGATTACTCTTGGTTTGTGTGACATGCAGCTTAGAGTTTCAGGTGTAATGAGCAATGCACCATACATGCTTGTTTTGGATTGTGACATGTATTGCAATGACCCTACCTCAGCCAAGCAAGCAATGTGTTTTCATCTGGATCAAAACATTTCTACAAATCTTTCCTATGTACAATTCCCTCAAACATTTTATAATGTTAGTAAAAATGACATCTATGATGCTCAATCAAGATCCGCATACAAGGTACGTACGATGTTTTCTACATATTTCATGTTTTTCAACTTCATAAGATGTACATTGTGGGTGTTACCGGGTAACCCTCATCCATTAAGGGTTGGCTTTGACATAGTTACAATTCAATGTCTTTGGGTCATCTTGTTTACAAAATAATAAATAAATGTAAAATGTTTTGCAAATACAATTATTTAAAAACTTACATTGTTTATAATATACATAATCAAGCATGTATATTTTGTATATTTAGGTAAACATCGATAATCGAATTTGTCCAATGACAAGACAAAAATAAAAGAAGCCCCCCAAAATTTGGCTGAATTGGGCTGGACTGGGGTCGGATTTTGGGTCCAAAGAAGTTTACTATAGAGGTTGAATTTAGCGATTACGTGGAACGGGGACGGGGGAGGGGGCAGACTGAAAAAGTATTATAGAGAGGTGATTAGATAGGATATGATGCAGCTTCATATCACCAAGAGCATGACTTTAGATAGAAAGGAGTGGAAGTAACGTACTAGGGTAGAAGGCTAGTAAGAGTAGGATGTTGTCTTGCCTTGTGACGGTTTAAGGTTTGTCATAGGATTAGTCGTGACATTGTTTAGTTGTTATTGCTCTTCAATTATTCTGTTACTTTTATTATTTTTTTCCTTGTAGAATTGATATTATTCTTCATTTTAGCACTATTCTATATCTGTTCATTTTATTTGGGTCAATACCTTTGAGCCAAGTGACTCGAAAACAACCTTTTTATTTTTATAAAGTAGTGATTTGGTATGCATATACTCTACCCTCTCCAGAACGAACTTGTAAAATTTCGATCTATATATTGTTGTTGTAGTATATACACCTTAAAATCTCTTTTTCTCCTCACTCTTTTTTTAATTTTTTTTTTTTTTGGTAAATATAGAATAAATATCAAGGGATGGATGGAGTAGGAGGGACAGTTTGTGCAGGCACAGGCTATTATTTGAAGAAAGAAGCATTATTTAGTAGTCCAATTAACCAAGATTATATGACTCCACTTTTTCTAAAAGCTCAGTCACAATACAAGTGGGAATCTCTACTCTACCAATCAGGTTTTCAACTTATTAATTTACACAAAAATAATGGTTATTATTTTTAGCATATAATTCATTCACATTTATTTATTGACTAAAATTAAAATTAGTTATATTTGTTTCACAGAGGAGTCACTTCAAGAGGCAGAACAAAAGTTTGGTGCTTCTAGAAAATTCATCAATTCTATCAACTCTTTGAATGGTCAAAGAAATGGAAGGAAGAATGTTCTATGTGATGAGGTGATAGAAGAAGCTAAAATTCTTGCTTCTTGCACCTTTGAAGAGAATACAAGCTGGGGTAAAGAAGTAAGTACCATATATATTTTAGGAATGTTAAATAAGCGAGTCAGATTAAATTAAGATAGTCAGAATGAGAATGAATTGGGTTATGTAAATAAATAGACAAGTCATTAACTCCTTCAAGAATAAAATGCGTCGAATCAAGATGGGATAAATAATGAATCATAATCATCGAAGTATCATATATATTTAGGAATATTAAATTAATAAGCGAGTCAGATTGAAATAAGACAATTAGAATGAATTGAGTTATGTGAATAAATAGACAAGTAATTAACTCATTCAAGATTAAAACAGGACGAGTCAAGATGGGATAAATAATGAATCATAATCATTGAAGTATGCGTTCTTGTAATTATATCTAATTTTTGAATTGACTAAATTGAGTGGATCAAAAGAAATGAATTAACAAATGAACAAGTCATTAGTCATCCGAACTTAGGTGGATTAGATGTATCTTGTCTCCATTTTAATTGTGTGAATGTCGATATCATGATATCTAAAAGCTTAAACTGTTATTTCATTTACAGATAGGTTACTCATACAACAGTTTACTTGAGAGCTCATACACAGGATATCTCTTGCACTCTAAAGGGTGGAAGTCAGTGTATCTTTACCCAAAGAGGCCATGCTTTCTTGGTTGTAGCACCATTGATATGAAAGATGCTTTGGTCCAACTCATGAAGTGGGCTTCTGGGCTAGTACAAGTTGGGCTTTCAAAATATAGTCCACTCACTTATGGGCTCATGTCAAGAATGCCTTTAATCCAAAACATGTGTTATGCATACTTCATGTTCTCACATTTTCTATCCATTCCTTGCTTCCTTTATGGCATTGTTCCACCCTTGGGCTTCTTAATGGGCACTCCAGTGTTTCCCAAGGTAAAAACTTTATTTTATCTCTTTGACATGTAGTTTGCTAGGGTTTCTATAATCAAGTATGAAACTTTTATATTACCTATATACAAGCATAAGAAAATGTAGAAAATTCCCTAATTGCTAGTTGAAATGGACATATGAGCGATTGATTGCAAGAGCGACTAGGTTTATTAGATCTTGAAGAAGAGAAAGAAAGGTCGATCTCCAAGAGGCTTGATGGAAGTTTCAAAATTATAGTGACAATTAATGAAATTACTAGTTTTTTTATTTTAAATCATATGATATCTGAAACTTATTGGTATAGTTAAGTCAGATCATGTTGCGTAGGGCTTGTTAAGTAGGAAGTGCATCCAGCAAAAAAATTGCATTCTCAAAACTCGAATCTGAGATCTTTTAATTAAAATGAATTTCATCTATCTCACCCCATCCTTTAATTTGTCATAAATTGCTAGTCTATTAAGAAGCAATAATATAGAACTATTGTATCCATTTATCGACATACAATTAATTGATGTCAGTCGTGTGAGGCACAAAATATTTTTTTTTTTTTTGAAAATTCATGTACACCATGACTCATCAATTGTCTTTATTTATTTACATTTCCCCTCAATTTTCAGGTGACAAGCCCATGGTTTGCACTATTCACAACCATATTCTTATCATCTATGGCTCAACATCTATATGAAGTCTTGTCTAGTGGTGGCAACTTGAGGACATGGTGGAATGAACAAAGGATTTGGATTATAAAAACAATAACAGCTTGCTTATTTGGATGCCTAGATGTATTAGTGAAGTGGCTAGGTGTTGCAAAGGCAAATTTCAGGTTAACAAACAAAGCCATAGATGAAGAGAAATTAAGGAAATATGAAAAGGGTAAATTTGATTTCCAAGGTGCTAAGTTGTTCATGGTTCCTTTGACATTTTTAGTGGTGTTTAATGTTGTGTGTTTCATATTTGGAATGAAAAGATTGGTCTTAGAGAGGAACTTTGAGGAGATGTTTGGACAAGGTTTCCTTTCTTTTTATGTTTTAGTTCTTAGTTATCCTATATTAGAGGGTCTAGTAGTATCAAAGAAAGACAAGTAAAATGTTTTCTTGTGAGTAGTATCATGTATGACTAATGCTTTAATGGTTAATATTGTGAAAATAATACATATTTTATGTGTTCAATTTATTGCATTAATACCATCCTTTTTTGGCGCTATTAACTCACGTTTATTCTGAAATGAACAAATACATTCTATTTTTCATCTTAATTCATAATCTAAAAACAGCTTGCGCAACGATTTTTTTTCCCCGTGATTTCTCTAAGGAAACTATAGTTCACTTGGATGAAAGAAGAGGCCGGGTTTTAATTTACTGACCCAAAGACTACTCCCTCTCATCTTTCGGGAAGTCATTTCATTTTTTTTTTTGAGAAAGTAACGTACTTGTGTCATACTGTCATCTGGTTGTGTGTACTTATTTTTTACATTATTTATATATGTAAGTTAAAACTAGTTTATACCAATCTTGGAGAGTTCTCTAATTTCACAGTAAATGTATTTATCTTTTCATTGCAAGATTATAGAGTCTAATTAATTATACACATATAAAGATATATTTTAGTCTGTTAAGTCATTTGAAAAATTAGTTAAAGTAATAATGTGACATTCCTATATATCTATAGTCGTTGTAAATGTGACAAGTTGATAATGTGACAAATTCCTAAAATAGAAACAACAATATTCTTCACGTAAGCTTTGTTGAAAGGTGATAGATTTAAGAGTCCAATTTGATTAACAAAACACTTACGCAAATGAAAAACGTAAATATATAAAATGGCAAAATCCTATAAAAATAGGACAATATATATATTTTTCTCTATATTATTTAGAGACAAATTTGATCCCAAACTAATAGTAGTAAGGATATATTTGACCCAATTATTAATGAAGAATAAATCTGTTTTATTTCGCATAATTTAAGGATAAAATATATATAGACAAGGAAGAAATAATAGGTTATTGATTAATATGGTTGTCTTATCCCACTAATGCATCTCTCTATGGGAAAAAGTTAATAGGAAAAATTGTACAAATTGAATCCAACCTAATTAAATGTGGCAAATAATTGTATTGGATCGGATTAAAATTGGATGGATTGATCCAAAATGGGTTAGATATAATCCATTCATGTAAAATATAGGTAAATATGAATTTAACCAAATATGATTTGGATAAAATAATGGTTCTAATTCATTTTAAGCTTCTAAAGTCGTAAGTCAAAGATAAATTGTTAATATTCAATACCCACTATAGTATCATCCTAACCTCGCTCCTAAATAATTTTTTTTGAAAAAAAATTATAGAAAAAAAAATTAAAAATTTTCTACTTTCGTATCCTAACTCTCACCTTCACTTGCACCTCTACCAACCCCAAATTTTTAAATTAAAAGTATCAAAAATAATTAATTTCCTACCCTATCCACCCTTCACCCATTCCCTGCCCCTATACTATCATCAATTTTTTTAGAAAAAAATTAAAATAAAATTTTTTTAAAAAAAATTAATATTTCACCCATCTACATCCTACCACCAAAGTCCAAATATTTTTCAAAGAAAAATAACCGTTATTAAGAAAAGTCAAAAGTTTTTCATAACCCCACCTCCTTAATTAACACCTCCCCTCCCTCCCCCCTCCCCCCGCAATTTTTTGAAGTACTGACATCCCACCCCAATTTAAAAAAAAAAATGATTAAAATTTCAAAGGAAAAAGTTAACTTTGGAGTGGAGGTGGAGGGAGAGTGAAAGTGAGGTAGAGATGGGGGAGGGGGAAGAGAAGAGACTGAAAAAATTTAACTTTTTAATTTTTTTTAGTTTTTGTTTAAAAAAATTTAGGGAGATGGTGGGGCAGTAAGGTGGGAGTTTTGGTGGGGGTGGAGAGTGGGCGTAGGGCGAAAAAAATTAATTTTTTTCTTATTTTTGTTATTTTTTATTAAATTAAAATTTGGTGTGCAGCATAGGAGGTGGGCATACAGTGGAAGGGGGGGGGGG
>JAABOM020000051.1:7871-19660 GCA_011800125.2 Solanum clarkiae | reverse complement strand
GGATGTTGCTGAGTTTTACTTGCAGGTGAGGTTAGTTAATAAAACAGAGGAAACTCTGCCGAAATTTCGGCAGGTTTTCAGGTCGGATAAATTGAGAAATTTAAGGTTAGCATGTGTCTAAGTGCCCCTATCGGGCACTGGTCACGACCCTAGGTTGGGGTGTGACATATAAATAGGGATAACCATTAGACATTTGTAAACAACAACCCAAACCAAATGTTGAATCTAATCGAAGTAGTCTTCCATCATAACAAAACTTTCTCTTCTTTAGTTGAATCTTTCAATCTTAGTTAATGATCTCGGGCTTTCAAAAGGTCTTCCGATTACAATTTTCTTCTGCTATATTTCTCTACGGAGACTAAGTACCATATCACAGTTTTTTTTTAATTGATTCAATCACCAATTAAACTTGTGGCTGGGGGATATAAAGTAATTAAAAGCTCCAAGAAGGAGCTCATAGCTTACAAAAATACTCAGAATATATGAAGCTAGAGTATAGTAAATAATAAGTCAGAGTAAAGCTCCATGGAGTTTTTAGTACCTAACATATATACAATTCACTACAACACAATGGATCTATAGTTACAAAATTTATGCTATGAATTCGAAAATCATAGCTACTACCTAATAATAGCCACAAAATTTTAAATTTCTTAGCTATCTGCAAATTCATAAAATTTCTCTGCCACAAAATTAAAATTGATGAAGCTAATTCTTAATTTTTCATTAAATTGATGATGATCGTGGCAATAATTGTTTAATAACTACAATATTATTGCTACAATAAAAGTTTATAGCTGGTCATATGTTTTTGCTACCTGATAAAAGGTTATTGCAGCAATAATAATCTTTTAACCACTAGAAATTATTTGAAATAAAACATGGTAGATAAATAATATATTTTGCTTTGAGTTATAGAGAATTGTGGCAATAATTAAATAATATAGCTATAGATTTTTTCCTATAGTAAAGTTTTATAGCTAATTATTAATTTTTTCCAGGAGTTAAAATTTCTCGTAGCAATAGTAACTTTTTAGCTGCAATAACTTATTTGAAACAAAATGTTATAGCTAAACAATCTTTTTTACTTCAAGTATTAAAAAATGTGGCTATAATTAAATTATACAGCCACATATTTTTTTGCTATAACAAAATTTCTTAACTTAATGTTGCGGTAGTAACCTTTGAACTATGGTAAATTATTTGAAACATGCTATTGTAGCTAAATATTTCTACTTAAAATAATTAAAAATTATGACAACATTTAAATTATTTTTTTGTCCAATTTTCTCATAATATGGCTCTACCATGTAAACCATAATGGCTTTTCGAAATAATATCGACCCATTTCACTTCCTTGAGCCATTTTCTCTTTGTGAGAATCATTTGATATGATGATAAGTATATATACACACATTCTACATGTTAGCTGTTTGGAATATTTAAAGGGAGTTTGGATAAGTCATTTTGTGAACTAAGGAAAGAGAATTTACAAAATTATTCCTTCCTCTTATATGTTCTTGTCTATTGCAGTACGGATATAGTTATAATGCGGACACCATTTGTACAACATATACAAATATTCCATCTTTGTAAGCTTTCTTTTCCCCACATCACAACTATTGATTGAGAATATATTTTTTACTTAGTTGGATATACTGATTTTTTCTTATTGGAAGATGCTAGCTATTACAATTATTTTTTTATATGGAAAAAGATTGGGATTCGTCTTTACTGCTTCCTCTATTTTGATTTGTTTGATTTGTTCAAAAACAAATGTCATCTTATCTTTTTTTTTTACTAACTCTTTCTATCCAAAAAACTACAAGACATATTTAAGACCACTTTGAAGAAAATTCTAATACATTATACAAATTATACTTAGTTTAAGACTACAAACAAACTCAAACTAAAATTGAGGCAGTAGTATTTATAATTCATTTTTTCTAAGTAGCATTACTGAATGCTCACATACACCTACCTATGAACTCAGTATCTATATTGAGGTTTGCTCCACCATCATCTAAAATTAAAGGTGTGTGATTTACCCAAAATATTAATGTTTGTCCCTCCATCACTTAAGGTTGAACTCGAAGTGATTGTGATACTATCTGTATGGGTCCCCAACTAGTGATACTGTCCAATTTGGATCTATTTTTGAATAACCTTAAAATTTTTCATTAGGGGCTACACTTTTTCCTAATATATGCAACATATCTCATGTTTTCTGATCGAGATTTCGGCAAGGGTTCCATATATATCATTCCCCTTGTAAAGTACGCATTATTGCTAAGGTTTTACTCATCATCATCTTAAAAATGTGATATTCGATTAAACTCAGTTGAAGACCGAAGTTTGTTCCGTCATCATCCAAGGTTGCATGTTGAGTCCCTATGATATTTATAAAGGCTCAATCAGCTAATAATATTGTCTTCTTTTAACCTAGGTTTGCTTCTTTTTCTTTTAATATAATGTCTATCAACTCACTGTGAGAGACTTATTAAACTAGACTTGTGCGATTTTAAAATATGTCACAAAGTCCTAAAACTTCTTTATTTATATATCCTGCATGTTCTCAGTATTTTGCTGAAGTAGAATTTGTCTAAAGGGAAAATCTTTTGTCAAATAATAATAATACAATATATTGGGGAATAACTTTGCTGATTTCCTTTTCAATTTTTTCTAGATTGTGCTACTTAAGATTCCAGGTGGATAAGCCAAATCATATCCTTTTGGTGTTAATTGAAATGATCCAAAATGCTTTGGATATTTTTTACGTATAAACTTTTCTCACACCTCACACTCAGCATTAGTCCCTTATATATAGCTCCCTTCCAGTTGTGATTTTTCACAACACCTCACCCTTCAAGAAAATACTAGAAATTCAGCATTGCAACTATTTTTGTTTTTGAACTTCTTGAATATGGAAAGAGTGATGAAGTTGGGAGCAGAAAGTTCAGTGGTAATTTTCATCAAGAGTAATTCTTGCATATTTCACAACATCAAAATCCTAATACGTAGTTTCGGTGCAAACCCTATGTTTAATGATCTTGATGAACTTCCAAATGGGATGGAAATGGAGAAAGCATTGATTGAATTAGGGTGTAAGCCTAGTGTGCCACCAGTATTTATTAGGAAGGAATTGGTTGGTGGTTCTTATGAGATAATGAGCCTTAATTTGAAGGGCAATAAACTCAAGCAATTGCTCATAAGGACAAATGCTATTTTGGTATAAAACTAAACCTTCTATATGGGAGTTTGGAAAAAATAGATAGCTAGCCAGTCATTGAATACTTAATCTACTAGTAGTTGTTTCTTTTATCTTTTCTTCCATTAATTTATACTTTCGGTATTTGTAAACTGTACTTTTTTGTTACTTTTTACTGTTACTTTTTCGTATTTACATAATGCCATTTTTTGCCATTATTAGTCGTTCTTCTTATTTCTGTTCTTTACTTATTTTTTCCGAATTTAGTATTTTCTGCTCATGAGGCTTGACTTTTGAGATGAGGGTTTACCAGAAACAATCTCTCTATGACTGGGAGGTAATGGTATGATCTGCGTATATTTTATCTTCCTCAGATCTAACTTGTGGAATCACATTGAGTATGTTGTATTTGTAAACTGATTGACTAATAGTATTAGCATCTCTATCTTTCATTTGCTATATTTGTGCTTATTTCTAAATATCTAACTTCCAAGAGTGTGTAAACTTTTGAAAAAGTTTCTCCAGGAGACTAATCTATTTGCATTTGTCTTATTCAAAGCAGTTAAAATAATTTGAACACTTTTGTGGTATTCGGATAAAATAAAAAAATATTTTTAACTAATTGAAAAAGATAGAAGTAAGCGAAAAGTTATAAATTCATTTGAATAGGCCAGAATATTTATTATATGTTTAGTATCCAGAACTGACCACTCGAAATCTCTCGTTAAAGATCAAAATTTTAATCATCTAAACATATTTGCAATATTCTGCTCTATCAATAAACAATTCATGTCACATAGGGCACATGTCATATTGTGGCTATCTGTAACCACCCGTTTAGTTTTTATTGAATATTTTGTGACATAGTTATTGAACATTTACAAATTGGATCGCAATCATTTTATTCAAAATCCATGACTAAAGTGGGCACCATAAACTCAGGCCGCCGTAGGCCACAATGAAGACATGCACAGGCATTTGAACCCCACTTAAATTATTTTTTTAGGATTTAACTCCTAATCTTAGGAGGATTACCTCCTAAAAAGAGCCCTAGGTTTTGGATTAGGGAGCTCAAAAAAGGTGGTAATAAGGTAGGATTTAACTTTAGCAAATTTATGACATCAATCATTAAAATTTTGAACAGCTTCAAGCCAAGGTTCATGACAGAGATGGTAACAAGGTCTGTTTTAACTTATAACAAACAAAAGTTTACCATCTCTATCATGAACCTTGGCTTGAAGCTGTTCAAAATTTTAATAGTTGATGCCATAAATTTGCTGAAGTTAACAAGAGACTGGATTAAAAAAAATATAGTATTCACATTATATTTTGAGGTATTTAAGCCAATGTTATCCGGATTATAAAATCATAAATACTAGTAAAATTTAGTGGATAAATAAAATAAATGGTTGAACGTATTACCAAAAATTTAAGTGAACATACATCAAGAGTGTTGATAAAAATATATAAAGCAACATACTAACATATAATAATAAAGCCAAATCTAAATAAATTTAATTAGTTTCTTGATTTTCCAAGTTCAAACTCATTCAAACAGGCTTGTAGTTTTTCATTTTTCATTTTGTGTTGCCCATTATACTATAATGTTAATATGATTCATATACTACGTACCTAAGACACACGTACAATCCACGTGTCCAAGCTAATTCAAATATAAACATAACAGGAGTAATTGTATAACTAAGACCTGATTGGCAAGATTTTGCTCCAACTTGAATTTCATAAATCTTAGTCAATAATTAAATAAAACTGAATAAAAAGAGGACAAACTCATAATATAAAATAAAGATACCATTACTATGGCATTAAGAGTTAATAATCCAAAAGAAAATTGCAAATAAAATTAGTTTATCACTTGATGAGAATAAAAAAATATACAACCACGAGCCACCTAACATACACTAATCTGACATGGTAAGCAAGCTTAAGTCAAGAACTTGACCTAATGTCTAGAATATAATCTGCCTGTTGGTATTTGCGATCAATTGCCTACTCAGTTGCTGGGGGATCAACAAGTTGAGTACCCTTGGGAATGTCATCACAACCCTTAGACTCGAGCTTTTCCTATTTAGGAATGAAGCTATTCACAATCACCACCTGTTGGTTAATTAAAAATCATTAACAAGTACAAAATATATGCTCAAACATGAACATTCTAAGGCTTCAATTTAGTAATAAGAGAGAATTAAGCATGTGATGTGCCAATTATGCATACAACCAAATTCAAAATTGAATCTTATCACAAATAAAAGCCTCTTGCTTATGTGAGAAATATAGGTGTGAGACCATTATTAATAGAATTTTGAGTCATTCACTACTCGGAGAAAAAAAAATAGACTCAATTACAAAATGTAGTTAAAATAACACCTATGCTGAAGTAGCATCTATGAGCATTCCAGCAGTATAACCACCACAAACATCATGATCTGGCCTAGATAGTAATATGTTAAGACTGCTTGTTGTACTATTTTTTGATGGCATGAACCACCCTCTCAATGAGAGAATGGTAAACAGAACCTGCATATAAATAATAAAAGAATGCTTGATGATCAATAACAAATGGAATGCTAGAAGACAATCAGTGTACACTTGATTATCACCTTTATCAAATTCAACCATTAGTATAAATAAGAAACTTCACAACATTTTCAATAGATGTACATCCAACTAAATGTCCAAAATTTTGTTGCAATATAGGCGCAAACTTTTAAAGTACATTCAACATATTTATGAATAAAATATTTCTACAAAAATGAATAAGGGTGAGAAACTAAAATAATATATTCTAACTGACTATCAAAAAAAGCGACACTAGAAGCCCATATTTTGTTCGCCAAAAAAAATCCAATAGCTTTTGGCGAAATAGTATGTTAAGTTTAGAACACAATTATTAATATTTAAAATCACCAACATAAAATCAAGAACTCATAAATTTGACTGCAAATGAGTTCATCAAGCAAATCCTGAAAATCTAACTAAATGTAAATATGTTTGAATTACATAATTTAATTAAAAAAAGTATTTAATAATTAATATGTAATCATTCAAGTTTGAATTTTAATGATAAATTAAGATCAAAATTCATCAGCATCCACTAGGCTAAGTCATGATAAAACATCCCTTCATGGCATACATAGTTTCGATAGTTTTGGTAGAAGAAGCAAACACCTAATAGTTCAGGTAAAAAAATTCGTAATCATGTCAAGGCTCTAGACTCATCTCCTAGGTTCATTCAAGTAAATCTTTTATTAATTAATATCTAAGGTTTATGAACTAATTTATGTAAAAATATTTGTTCAATAAATCAAGTTCATGATGAGTCTAGCCCTGAAACAATAGGACTTAATATGTTAATTGTTCGGATCCCCTGTGGATTCTAGGCATTCCCTACCTAACAAGTACAGAACGATTGTGGCAACATCATTGGGACTATTGTACAATCTTGGCTCATAAGTGATTGTTGTCGGATAAATGAAATCCCTAAAAGTTCCCACATTGAGTACTCTGAGTTGAGCTGAGCTGATTGATGAGGTTTGACTAGTTGATGGGTCACTTGTATACTCTTTATTATTGCTTTAGATAGACATTTGACATTCTAATTGAGTATTATTTTGAGTTGATGTTGTTTCTATTTATTATACCTTTTTCTATTTTATTCACCTATTTTACATACCAGTACATTCCACGTACTGATGTCCCTTTTTGGACTACATCATTCTATGATGGAGAGGCAAGTACTATAGATCGTCAACAGACGTATCATTGAGGATCTAAGCATTTCAGTTAAGTTGGTGAGCCTTATTTACTTCGGAGGGTCATTGCACTTATTTTCATCTTACTATTAGAGTTAGACTTTGAGATAACTTTATTTTATTTTGAGGTAGTCATGGTCTATCATTGGCACCATATGATAGTGATAGAGGCTCCATAGACAGAGTTAGAGTATTGATGGCTAGACTTAATGAGCTAGTTCCTTCCTACTAGCCCTTTTATTTAATTTAGATATACTTTTAAGATATTAGATGTTCCCATTTATCTTCTTTAGTCTTCGCTAAATTTTCTGAGTTATATTTACTGAATGTTGTGACGAGGCCAATTGATTCGCTTGGGGACTAGTAATAGTCTCCGAGTGCCGGACACATCTACGATACCCTCCCAGGGCATGACAAACTTGGTATCAGAGCACAGAGTTCAAGTGTCCTAGGGAGTCTATGAAGTCATGTGTAGTAGAATCTTATCTATAGGTGTGTTGATAACACTTCATAAGCAGGAGGCTATAGGATATTAGGAATTGTTACACTTCTTTCTTATTCCAATTTGGGTGATAAAGTTAAACTCTATGAAAACTCTCTTCTAATTCATCTCTACGCGTTATAGAGTTGTGATCATGCCTCCAAGAAGAGTTGTTAGAGAAATAGGGCATCCTGCTAGATAGAATGCATGCTAACCAACCTGAGCTCCAGGATCATGACGAACTGATAGGCCCAACAATCCTTGCTGAGCAGCCCCCACAAGCTGAAGTCTCGAATGTAAAGCTTTGCCAGGCTATCCAGACTTTAGCCCAGGCTGTTACAACACCTTCTACTGGATAAGAGTATGTATACAAGATGCTCCAACTATATCCAGGGTCCGTGAGTTCTTGAGGATGCACCCACATGAGTTCACAGGGTCTATACCTATTGAGGACCCAAAGAACTACATTGATGAACTTCTGAAGGTGTTTCAGGTGATGTATGTGGCTGATACTGATAGAGTTGAACTGGCTGCTTACCAGTTTAAGGGCATGGGTAGACTATGGTTCGACTAATGGAAGAAGGATAGAGACAAGGAAACCTCATTGCTGGCTTGGGAAGTGTTTGAGGAAGTTTCTTGGGGCGCTTCTTTCCAAGAGAATGGAGGGAGGCCAAGGTAAGAGAGTTCTTGAATCTGAAATAGCACGACTGTGTAAGAGTATGGATTTAAGTTTACCCAGCTATCTCATTATGCTCCAGATATGGTTGCTGATATGAGGTGGAGAATAGGGATGTATGTTGATGGGCTAAATAGAGGGCCAAGGAAAGATGGTAGAGGATTTATGCTGGTGAGTGACATGGACATCGATAGGCTGATGACTTTTGTGCAAAAAGTTGATTATGAGAGGCAACATGATAGAGAGGAGTTCAGAAGTAAGAAAGCAAAGATATCTAGCCACGAGTTGGTAAGAGGAAGAATGGGAACATGAGCCATCTTCAAACGGGGCCTTCATCTACTAGTTCGCCCGCACCCAAGAATGATAGGGATCTCATAATTTTAGAGCTCAGGGATCTTAGTCATAAGAAAGTGTGGCCTGACCTTCCCAAGGCAAGACATATTGTGGCACATGTGGGAAGTTTCACTTAGGAGAATGTAGCGGAGGGAGTAGTAGATATTACAAGTGTGGACAAATTGGTCACCTATATAGGGAATTCCAATGTGGTCCTATAAAGCACAATCATCTATGCTAATCCCCAGATGATATTACTGGTATGTTTGAGTCCCTACTATAACTATGATTTGTTTGATTCAGGTGTTGTATCTTTTGTGACCCTCCCCTCATTAATGAGTCTATCCTAATTTGAGTGAGTCAGCAGTGATTGTACCCTTTCTGTCCACCATAGAGGTACCATAGTTGATCTATTTAGGTTGAATGTGAATTATTTCGATGTCTTCTTATGCAGGACTGACCTTGGGCTTGTTATGACATTATGGATGGTAGGAGTTAGAGTATCAAGTTTTAGATGTATAATCATGCTCATTCTTGCGTGGAGAGGTAATAGATATAGGTTTCGCCAAAGGGAGAGATTATAAGTTCCTTTTGGTCCAAATAGTGATGTTGATAGTAGTAGACTGAGAGTGAGGGTAAAGGAGATGTGAATGTATCCTATAGGGGTAGAGAGAGGGAAGGAGAGAGATGAGAGGTTACGTGCAATAGATAAGTAAGAGTAAATTAGAGTGTCTCAGATAAGAATATGTTGGTGTGTATTTGAGTGAGAGTTCATTCAGTGGTGGAGGTAGAAGTTATAAGTAAGCTTGAAAACACTTTGATATAATTGAAGTAGTTAGTGTGATAGGCTTGAATGCGTGATTGTTATTGTGCGAGTAATAGAGATAGGTTGTTAAATATCTTGTTATAGGGGTTTCGAGTAAGAGTAGTGAAGTAGTGGAGAGGACTAACGATCTTTTAATGAAAGCCCCTAAGAAAGTATAGAGCTGAGTATTGAGGATTAGCTTGTATGAATATGATCATCTTAGAGATGGCACCTTGAGGTTTAGAATTAGGCTTGAATGGAATAAGAGGATGTGGTTAAGTGCAGATTTGAATAAGAGCTACGAGGTTATGTTGACAGAGTAGAGTGCCATGAAAAGGAGCACAATTGAGGTTAGGAGTTGAGCTTGCGAGTGTCCATAGAGTCTTGTACATTGCGATGGTCCCATTCTCGATTAGAATTGATTGCTTCCTACCTGAGTTCGAAATGCTGATTGTTGAGACAATTAAATGTTTCAAATTGATTGAGTCTCGATATTCTATTCGTGCCTGGTGAAGGTAATTTTCTCGCCCTTCACTTAATTGACGTTCTTATTCTTGATGAGTTGATGTGTCGATTCCTGAGTCTGAGTAGATTTTGTTGAGGATGAAGAGGAGTTGAGAGTTTGAGTTGTAGCGAGTATTGCTACGAGTCTTGAGTATATTCATGCCTTGATATCCACCTTTACTTATCATTCGAGGACGAATGATCCCAAGGGGGAGACTATGTAAAGACCGATAAAATTTTCAAAATACCCCTAGAGAAGTGATATGTGCATAATGCGTCTTCCCATACTTTGATGGAAAATCCGAGGTTGGATATACGATCAACATGAAAAATTGAGTGGAGATGCATTTGTTATTTTTTAAAAGTTTCTACGGAAATCAAACTTTTCGAAAGATGGCAAAAATGTATTGGTTCGTGCCCCTGGCGCAACGCGGACCAGCACATCAGTTTTTGAAGTTCTTCTTTTAATTATGGGAAGGGTATTTTGGGTATTTCTAACCCATTTTGAAGACTTAAAACGTGTTTTAGAGTTTGTTTATTAGCGATTGAGGGTTCAAAACCCATATTTTCTTAAGTTAAACGCACTTACTTAGAGAGGAGAAGAAGAGAGGGTTGAGGGTTTCTACTCCAAGTCAAGGTTTCCTTGAAGATTCAAACAATCTTCATCCCAGGTATGTAAAGGCTACCTAGAACACAGAATTGTTCTTCCATATGCCTCAATCTATGGATTAAGTAGTTAATTTGATAGTTGATAGGTCATGAGTGGAGGTTGTTGAGGAATTTCTTGATATCCATCTTTGATTATTATATATTATCATAAATTGATGATCATTATACTTTAAATTATTGTTTACATGTATTATTGATTGATTTCATGCTCAACCTATATAATTTTCCTTGTTAAGGACTACAATAATGAACTTGGGGTGATGTTTAGAGCCTTGACTATTCGTGGATGTGTTGATTGCTGTGGTTTGAGTCTTAAGATGAGTACTGTGATGGCTGAAGTAGACTAAGTGGATATTCTTAAGGTCTAGATGAGATGGGGATAGAGTTGGAGAAGAAGAATTTGTTTCTTGAGTCGATATAATGATAGATGAGATGAGGTCCCTGCCTGAGAGGGGGGTTGGTTGCACAACCATTCTGACATTCATAGACTTATGATCATATTGAGTCATGGGAGGAATATTAGCACCGAAATGGGCAAGAGTGAGTCTCACTCACACTTCATTAACTATATGGCCAGCGTAGGACAAGATTGGACCGTGAAAGCGGATGTTTCCTTTGCCCCGCAGAGGGGTTGATAGACTTTTATTGGGATCCCCGATAGACTCGTCCTGTACCCCGGTAAGGTACTGGATGGATGTGGTAGTGACATCTCTTCGTTGTATTAGTACCAGCTCATAGGTGGTGGTTGTCAGTTATAGAAACTTCCAGATAGGTTCCTTGTTGATAGTACTCTGAGGTTGATGTGATTGTGTGATGTGTTGATGGATAGTGAGGTACTAGAGTCCTGTCTTTTACTCTGACCTAAGGATGAGTGATTGATGATCCGATATTATATATATGTATATTGTTTACTTTAGCTCGTTTACACATAGTACATTCCACATACTAATGCTCCTTTGGCGCTACATTGTTTTATGATGCAAATTCTGTAGACAGAGTACTTTAGCAGCCTAATCATTGAGGTTCCCAAATTTTCGGCAGAGACTTGATGAGTCCTCCCTTGCTTTTGGAGGCCATGTTTGTCTTTCCATTATGTTAACATATTTCATTAGTCTGTGGAAGCTGTGGTGGTACCTTCTTAGCTGATAGTTATTGTCACAGCCCAATCTTAGGGTTGTGACCAGTGCCCCCAGACACCTCTGCTTCATTACTGACACTTCTATTGAGCTCCATTCATGATCTGTAGTAGGAACACTCAGTTATAAATCTGATTGCATATAACCATCTGTAGAATTTTGATCCTGGTCAATAAATGGGACAACTTGTTGTGGTGTCAATCT
>JAABOM020000050.1:97381-115795 GCA_011800125.2 Solanum clarkiae | reverse complement strand
TATGTTTTGGATATTTGTTTTTAATATATATCTTCACTTTGAGGACATAGTATTCTCTTTTGGTGGGGTGTGGGAAGATATGGATTAGGGTGAAGTCTGAGTAACCTCAAGTCCATAACTTCCCCTATTTTGATCCCAAGGTTTTCTTAACGTGCTTCTTTTTCCTTGTGGATGTTTTAATTTCTGCTAAACCGGCATGTTTAGGTATTGTAGATAATTTGTTGATATACAGTAATTATGATCTTTCCGTTTATATATATATATATATATAGTTTTAAATGGTTTTTGAATGTTTTAAAAATTCGGTACCCTCAAAAGTTTTGAGATTGTATGTTATTAGTGCAATCACGCATGTGATTATCTGGCAATGTTTGTTCTGAGAAAGAGAAGGCTAGGTGATGCTTGAAGCATGACCTGTGAGTCTATACTTGATTGTATATGCAATGTCATGTGTGTGTGAGTTTATTTTGACGCATTCATGTATTATGTATGGACTCAGAACTTGCCCTATTACTCTAAGATTGGATTGTGACTTTGTTGGATTGGGAAAGGATCTTAGGCCATTGCTCTGTTAGTGAAGTATAATTTTTCCTAACTAACCTACCAAATGTGATAGTTTATCCTTTGTTCCAATTGTTTGAGATTTTCAGGTACCCATTCTTTCTTGACACCTAGCTAGCCTAGTCTTCTTTTATGAAATACCTTGATATTGGCCCTGGTCTATCCTTGAACATGTGAACCTCGACTGAGGCTAAAACCCTAAGTTGAGGGTGGTTACAAATAGTGGCCCTACTTTGGGAAATAGATATTGTGTACTTCACCTCAAACTAAAACCCTAAGTTGAGAGTGGCCTTTGTTGTGGTAAAGTAATTAAAATGAGGTGGTTAGTTGGGAAATAAAGAAAGAAAGAAATGAAGAAATCATGTGCCAGGTGAAAGTAAAGAAAATAAAAGTTGTCTTGGATTGAAGAAGATAAAAAAAAATAAGTTCAAAAATGAGACACAGCTGTAAAAGTGAATGAAAACACCCGGGGAAAAGCTTGTAAAGGAAGAATAAGGGCGGATTTAATTAATATGGTTGAGTTATGGAGGTAAGAGTGTTAAAAAAACATGGTTCAAGGATAGCTTTTAGTCACTACTTGCCTAAAATGTCATACCAAAGCCCCATGAGCCTATGTTATAAGTCATTAAGTCCTAAAGTGATCCGAATCCACTTTGTCACCAATCTAGAAGTTGAGTCTAAAGAAAAGTCTATGGTATTAGTCATTTGACATGAATTTCATTTGTGAGAGTGAGAATTCTTGCACAATTCCTAAATTTTGAATGCTTTTTGTGTGAGTAAGAGGGAGTTCGTTTCTGTGAGGGCATTTGCACTGCGTTATCGGCATATGACTAACCCAGTGATTGTGGATGGTTGATGCTCATTTTCTTGTCATACTTGGATTGCTAGATACATCTTTGTGTTTTGTTTTTCTTAGTAGCTTTGCAATCTTATTTTGAAAATGAAAGTCGGGTACCTGATTATAGTATATGAAGTATATGCCATTAGAGTTACTACTATGTCTTTCTCATCGTCTACTTAGATTAAGTCATCATTTGAGGACAAGCAACAACACTAAGTTAAGGGTCTTGATGTGTTTTATATAGCACATTTGATGTCTAAAGCAAGGGATTTTGTGAGTTCTTAAATTTTTATTGTTTTTATGTGTTTTTATGTTGTTATTACAGAAAAGATAGGTTGGAATTATTTTGGGAGAAAATTGCAGATTTTCCTGAAGTGCTACATATAAGCCTTCCTACGAGTGTTGGCTCAAGCTATGAGTCGTAGGGTGATCTCGTAGCAAGATTCAGTGAGCAAAAATCAGAAATCTACTAAGTGGAGGTCAGCCCTACGAGGCCACTCTATGAGTTGTAAGTCTCACTACGACTCGTACAGGTGGGTTCACAGCAAGAAACAGAGAGCTAAAAGTTTGGACCAAGAACTTAAGGCCTAGACTACAAGAGGAGCATATGAGTCGTATCCCAAGAAATGACTCATACTAATGGGTCTTAATAGTTAAGTCCAAAATGCAAAGTACCAGATACGAGACCCCGATTATGACTCGTAGGTCTTTCTATGAGTCGTACCTGCGCGATGTACCTATTTCCACCTGTCTTTTTTATTTACTTTTTAGGGTTAAATTGTAAATACTATAAATATTTTATGATAGGTCTTTCTTAGATGGAGATGATACATTGAATATTGTAGGGAACACTTTGACTATTCTCTCTTGAATAATCTTAAGGTTTTTCTAGGGTTTAGTGTAGATTCTCCTTTTAATTTTTTTTTTGGAACAGACCTATGCCAAAGATTCCCCTCCCCTTTGGAAGGTCAGGGGTTGAGCCGCACACCCCCAAGCCTTATTATAGATATCAAAAGGAAAAGTACAAAGAGGGGGGCATAAACCTTGCCTCTATCTTGTGGTGGTTTATAGATTGTCCATCCTACTAAGGCCGAACAATCCATTCCGAGAACTAAAAGGAGTAAACTTAGAAAAAAAACTTACTAGGAGGACTCCTCCCAATACAGTATATCTAAGAAAACGATTAATTAAAGGAGACTCTCCCTTATAAAATAAGAGGAGATAAAAACAAACAAAAAGCTAACTATCACAGAGATAGACAAAGTCATAGGAGAAAACCGCAAGAATTAAGAGACATCTTGAGCAGACCAAAAAAAACATCAAACAACCTAAGGTGGTTCCCAGAGCTTCTTCAGTTTCTTCCTTCGGAAAGAGACCATGTTCATCTTGCCAAGCTAGAAATATGGTCTGGCCTCCTAGGGTATATGCTGCAGTTCAAATTCAGTTTGAGGAGAAGTGAGGTTATGACAAAATTTAGGCATAACATCTACGACAAAGTTTGCTTCCCTATAAGTATGCTTACACTTGAACTCCTACAGCTGAGAAATCTGAACCTGCAACCTTGAAAGAGCTTTTGCAATCTGCC
The DNA here is from genome assembly GCA_011800125.2 of Solanum clarkiae. Taxonomy (NCBI): domain Eukaryota; kingdom Viridiplantae; phylum Streptophyta; class Magnoliopsida; order Solanales; family Solanaceae; genus Solanum; species Solanum clarkiae. The sequence continues at coordinate 112,808 of JAABOM020000050.1, read as the reverse complement.
ATGGTGGTGTTGTTTGAAGTGTGAGCCATTTGTACAATAACTCAGAATCAACTTCCAAAAGAACTCTATCACAGCCTAAATGAGTGCACTAGGCTACACCAAAAACTGCAGCCTCCATTTCTGCCTGATTATTGGACCCTTACCCCAATGGGACAACATAAGCAAACATGAATTCCCCTCTCTCATTCTTGATTATACGACCACCCCCTATACTGCCAGAATTATTTAATGAACTCTAATCTGAGTTCACTTTGACCTATTGTCTAGGAGGTTTACACCATTATACATGAAAATTTTTCACGTCATGAATACATTTTTTAGATAATGTTACTAGATCTTTCCACTTAGCATGCCACAAGATTTCAAGAAACACTGATGTGAGCAACATATTTACATCTCTAATCACCAGGTATTTCACTCTTTCTAGATTTGATTGCTTAGAACTATACTTGCTACACACCTATTTTTCCATAAGTTCTAGCACACTAAAATAGGTACAACACGTAATAGTAGTCTGTGAGCAGCATTCTTATGAGTCATATTCCACTATCTCATAATGTAGTGAGGCAGAGGGAGGTTAGACCATTCAATACCACAGGAACTAGCAAAAAACTTCCATACATTAGTGGAAAAATGCCCATTCACAAATATAAGATCTATGGTATCCATTCCAGGGCTAAAACAACAATAACAATCATGAGGATCAGCCCCAAAAGTAATAAATTTCTCATTTGTAGGGAGTTTCTTTCTAAGTTCCCTCCATAAAAAAAAGGAACACTTGAATGGAACCCCCTTCTGCCAAGTGTACTTATTTAAATTAGTTTTGGATCTGTGCACTCTAATAATGTCTCAAGCAGAGGAAATGGAAAAATTTCCATTGGAATTGAGACTCAAAATAGGCCTATCAGGTGCAGCATCTTATATCTGCGATGGAGTAGCCAAAATTGCAAGAACAAACTGAGGAGGAGCTAAGTTTGTGATTAACTCAACATCCCATTCCCCATTATGAGTGAACTGAGCAATAGTTGAGTTATTGAACCTACTACTAATATCACTGAAATAGGCCAGAGGCCCAACACCTAACTAATCATCCCACTAAAAAAACAAGATCTAGAATTAACTTTCCATTGTATATGAGGTTCTACATGGTGCTTCTTCTTCATCATATGCTTCCAAACCAAGGATTCACCATTTTCCCATTTTTTACACACCAGATTTGACTCTGACAATATTTAGCTCACAAAAATGCCCCCCATAATGTATTTTTAGTTCTGAGAATCCACCGGTGCTTATACTGGAAGGATTTACACACATTAGCCACTATCCTCACACCTATGCCACCTTCATCATAAGGAAAGCTTAGATTCTTCCTTGAGGACCAATGGTATTTTGTCTTCCCTTCAAACCAGACCCAGTAAAAATCAGCCATCTGACCTTGAATCTGGTTGATAGTGGTAGCAGAAGAACATTTTTAACTAGAATGGCTTTGCCTCCAAAACTAAGTATTTTAGACTATCAACCTGCAATTCTGTTCACTACTTTAGAGACCATATCAGAGAAATAAATAACTCTTTGCCTCCCAATGTATATGTGGCAGCCCAAATAGGTGAATGGATCCTTTTATTACACAAAACTAGTCATTTTCCTCACTCTATCACCAGTACTTCTAAAAGCATTTGAGGAAATGAAAAAATAACTCTTATTGTTGTTGATAAGTTACCCGAATACACCTTCATAAGTAGATAACATCTGCATAATTAGCTTAAGGGATTTGGTCCTCCTAGATCCAAGTTTTGGGGATTACAAAACATACATTGTACTTATTCTCCATTAATCCAAGCTTGTGGTTTGCAACTTGTAGTGTTCTTGTTCTTCATTGTCTTGTGTAAACTCTCAACTGTCTTCTATTTGCATGGTTGTTGATTTTGCCTTAGCCATGATTATCTAAGCACCCACAACTTGCGGTTGTGGGAACCATGAGTAGTTGACTTGAAATAACCTAGACTTTGTGACCTTCTTTGAGTGGGGTTTTGCATGTATTGTTTATTTCCCTTCATCTTGATTGTTGTTTGGTGGTGGCCAACACCAAACCCCATTTTCGATCATGATTGTCGTGACCCAAAGTAGGCGTAGATGTGACACAACAAATAGGGAAGCCGAAGGAACCCTAATCAAGCCTCTCAACTTATTATTACACATAATCAATCACAAAGGCATGTAAAAGACATTAAATAAGCACAGGAGCAAAATGGCTAAGGGATAGCTCGCCAAAACATCAACATCAAGACAAGGAGTCATAGCTTATATCATAATTACACAACTTGTCCAACAATACCTCTAAATACATAGATAGAGCGGGGGCTAAGACAAAGTAACCGGTCTCACCCTCATAGTCAAAATAAAATATTAGAAAGTGTCTTAAGACATAGATAATAGCAATCATAGACTTAGGTGCCCGAAACGGAGGACTCATCAACAAGCTTGGAATAGCATCGACTAGCCACATAGAGTGGGAGGATGATCAATTTGAGCACCGGTTGCTACATAGTGATATCATGTAGGCAAGAGCATGCGCTAGTACATTTGAATATCCTAAGTATGTGGAATTCCATGCAATAAGAGATAAGATTCATAATCATCATGCATAACAATAAATAATAAGCATGATATAACAACATGACATGTATGACTAATGCATAAGTAAAATATACTTAAGTAACTCATGCTCATATAGGACATCATATGTATAGAAGAGACCAAACTAAATTTTCAAAGTGCGAACCCCTTGGTAAGTTAGTGATGTTGCCACCCCATCACTCAGGTGGATGAGTACTAACCCTCATCTAGGTTGGTGATAATGCTTCCCCCATCACCATGGTGGAGAATCATAGACCCTTCCCTAGATTTTCGAGTACAAACCCCCATCTAAGATAGTGATGATGCTGGAGAAGTAAAAAACCCTTCACTAGGTTATCCGGGTGCTCAAACACCCCAGATTGGGCATGGTCGATTCTATACTTTATATAGCATTCATCATATGCTCTAGTACAATACTTCCTATAGGAATAATCATATACATAAGATCATTTCATCATCATAACATCATTCATATCATATCTCAAGCTTTGGACCTTCTTTCCTCAAGAAACCATAACTAGACATTTTATCAAACACCTTGGGGGTGTTTAGTGGGGGTAAAAGACCATGCAATTTAGAGATGAAATCATGCAAGAAAATATGTAGTAAAACCATCAATCAACACCTTGCAACACCCTTAAGACATTCACATCAAAACCCCTCATCAAATTCTACATTAGATCCAAGATTTGGAGCTCAAAACATGCTAAATCAATCATACTTGCATGAACAAAAATCACTGTGCAGTAAATTTCTCAATATACAAGACTGACATGTAAAATTAACTTTAAATCATGCAATATTAGTAAAAAGAGGGTTTAGGCACCATGGGTGGAAGGACCAAGTGGTTCAACACCACATACCTCGACTTTGGAGAACCCTTGAAGAAGATTGGAAATGGAGACTTGAAGCTTGAGTGAGATCCTTGATTAAATCCTTAAGATTGGTCTTGAGTTTGGGACTTGAATTTAGGTGCAAATAGTTGATTGTGTCTTGGTGAGCATTGGGGAATGGTTAAGGTGATATGAGAGTGAAATAAGGCTAAGTATAGGTAAAAACACATTTTGGAAAACAAGGGCCCAAAACTTGGAAATATCTGGATGGACTAAGAAAAACAATGCAAAATTTACACTTCTCCACATCGCGGACAGGTCGCGGACCCTCACTGGAAATTCCACCAAGTGTAAATTTCATAAATCAATTCCTTTGCTTTAAAATCGACGTTAGACCCTTGTCACCCTAATTTGGACCCCTTGAACAAGAATATAAAGTCAGATTTTCAAAATAACAAATGGATTTTTAGATATATGCAAAACAAGATTCCAGGCACTTTCGAGGCACATTTTTAGGCAGTTTTTGGGGATGTTTCAATATATCCCCCTTGAGAACATTCATACCCGAATATAGAAGAGATGTATAAGACAAGAAGAATCATGAACAAATCAGCCCCAATATGGATGCAACATTACATTGAAACATCACTTTAAAAATCTCAACATAGGTGTAAAAATCATCATAATTTGCCAACTTAAACATCAATGCATATGAATGATATAAGAGATGAAATATAAGACTTGATGTCACATAGGGGACTTAGAGTTAGTACCTTAGGCTTGAATGGTGTGGAAAAGATAAGGATACCTCTTTTGCATATCCGCTTTGGCCTCCCAAGTGGCACTTTCGACTTGTTGGTTCCTCCAGAGGATTTTAACGGATGTCACCTCCTTGTTCCTCTATCTCTTTACTTGCCTATCCAAGATCTGAACCAGAACCTCCTCATAAGTCAAGTTATCCCCAACAACACCCACAATATCAACAGGCATGATGACATTAGGATCATCTATACATTTTCTTAATATAGAGACATGGAACACCGGATGAACCAAATTCATTTCACTGGGCAACTTCAACTCATAACCTACCTTGACAACCCTCTTTATCACCTCATAAGGGCCAACATACCTTGGACTCAATTTCCCCTTTTTACCAAAATGGACCACACCTTTCATTGGAGAAATCTTCAAATAAACCCAATAACCCACTTGAAATTCAAGGTCTCTTCTTTTTACATCGGCATAGGATTTTTGACGGCTTTGGGTTGTCCTAAACCTTTCCCTAATCATCCTAACCTTCTCAAGAGCATCAATAATGAGATCCGGTCCCAATAAAGCCACATCTCTAACCTCAAACCAACACACTGGTGATCTACAATATCTCCCGTAGAGAGCCTCAAAAGGAGCCATATCGATGCTAGAGTGATAGCTATTGTTGTAGGCAAACTCTATTAATGGAAGATGGTCATCCCAACTACCTTTAAGCTCCATGACAAAAGCTCTAAGCTTATCCTCAATTGTTTACATTTCCCTTTCGGCTTGGACATTCGTTTGAGGATGGAAGGACGTACTAAGGTGAACTTTGGTACCAAGACTCCTTTAAAATGACTCCCAAAAGTGTGAAGTGAATTGTGCACCCCGATCCGATATGATGGATAATGGAACCCTATGTAACCTCACTAACTCATGGATGTATAACCTTGTATACTCCTCAGCCCTATATGTAGTCTTGACCGATAAGAAGTGAGACAATTTCATCATCCTATCTACCACCACACATATAGAATCAAAACGTTTTCTAGTCATGGGCAACCCAACTATGAAATCCATATTAATCACCTCCCACTTCCAAGTGGGAATCTCTATGTCTTGGGTAAGGCCACCCAACCTTTGATATTCAATTTTGACTTGTTGAAAACTATGGCAATCGAAAACAAATTTGGCAATGTCCCTCTTTATGCCCCCCCACCAATACACATCCCTCAAGTCTTTACACATTTTAGTGGAACCGGGTGGATAGAATAAGAGGAATTATGGGCCTCATCAAGAATTCTCTCCCTCAAACCATCAACACATGGCCCACATAACCTACCTTGGCATCTAAGGGCCCCATCTTCCCCTTGGGAGAAAATCTCTATTTTGCCCTCTTTCACCAAGGCCTTCAATTCAAGCAAGGAGGAGTCTAGATCTTGTTTTGCTATCACCTCATCAACCAAAAAAGATTTAGAACCATCATCAACAACCACACCATTCCCCACATCTTCCAACCTCACCCCAATCTAGCAAATCTATGGACCTCCCTAGCCATCTCCATATCCCTACCATCCATATAAGCTAGGCTACCCATAGACACCCAACTCAAAGCATCTTCCATAAGATTTACATTACCCGGATGGTAATGCACACTCATGTCATTGTCCTTAAGGAGTTCTAGCCACATTCTTTGTCTCAAGCTAATATCTTTTTGTGTGAAGACATATTGAAGGCTCTTATGATCGGTGAAGACATCAACATGCACCCCATACAAATAATGGTGCCAAATCTTTAATATAAACACCACGACTGCCAATTCAAAATCATGGGTAGGGTAGTTCTTTTCATGCACTTTGAGTTGCCTAGAAGCATAGGCTATGACCTTACCATTTTGCATTTGCACACAACCCAAACCAACTCTAGATGCATCACAATACACAACAAAACCCTCAAGCCTATCCAGTAGAGACAATATAGGAGTGGACACAAGTCTATCTTTTAATGTCTGGAAGCTCTTCTCAAATTCATCGGTCCATACAAACTTAACCTTCTTTTGAGTCAATTTTGTCATAGAGGAAGCAATAGAGGAGAACCCATCCACAAACTTTCTATAGTAACTCGCAAGGCCCAAGAAACTCCTAATATTCGTCGGGGTCAATGGTCTAGGACAATTCCTAATCACGTCGATCTTCTTCGAATACACCTTAATACCATCTCCAAACACCACATAACCCAAGAATGCAACTTCTTTCAATAAAAACTAACACTTGTCATATTTAGCATACAATCTATCCTCCCTCAATATTTGCAACACAACCCTCAAATGGCACATATGCTCCTCCCTACTATATGAATAGATCAAAATATCATCAATGAAGACCACAATGAAGGAATCAAGGTAGGGTTTGAAGACCCTATTTATTAGGTCCATGAAGATGGCTAGTGCATTAGTCAACCTAAAGGACATCACCAAAAATTCATAGTGCACATATCTAGTCTGAAAGGCCATCTTAGGAATATCACACTCCCTCACCCTCACTTGATGGTACCCGGACTAAAGATCAATCTTACAGAAAAAGCTAGCCCCTTGCAATTGGTTATATAAGTCATCAATTCTTGGAAGAGGATATCTATTCTTCATAGTGACTCTATTGAGTTGCCTGTAGTTAATGCACATTCCAAGTGACCCATCTTTCTTCTTTACAAACAACAACGGTGTACCCCATGATGATTGGCTAGGTCTAATAAACCCCTTCTCTAACAAATCTCTCAATTGTTCCTTTAACTCCTTCAACTCCGTCGGGGCCATACGGTAAGGGAGAAATAGAGATAGATTGAGTGTCAGGAAGGAGATCTATGCCAAAATCTATCTCCTTTCCGGGAAGGACACCGGGAAGGTCATTTGAAAAGACATCAAGAAACTCATTTACAACTAGGACTGACTCAATGGAAGGGACTTTACACTCCACATCTTTAACTCTCACAACATGAAATAAGCACCCCTTGGAAATCAACCTATGAGCTTTAATGCATGAGATAAACCTAACCTAATTACCACATCATGAGTTTCCCACTCGAGGATAGGTTCATTTAGGAATCGAATCTTGACCCTATGGGTTCTAGAATCAATGCAGCCAGCCCATCCCAAGAATAACATCAAAATCAACATTATCTAATTTAACAAGATCACAAGGTAAGATTTTATGTAAAATGCAAGCTGAACAATTTATATATACCCTCCTAGCAACAATAGATGCACCAATAGGAGTAGACAACTTATATGACTTATACAACAACTCCGACTCAACATGGAACTTTTTAGCAACAAAAGGGGTGACAAAGGAAAGGGTGGAACCCGGATAAATCAAAGCATATATATCAAGATCAAAGATTTTCAACATACAAGTAACAACATCGAGGACCTCACCAACCCCTTGCCTCCCATGTAGAGCGTAAAATTAATTGTGCCTTCAGGCACCACCTTGAGGACCACCTCTTCCCAATGAAACCGCATTAGCGCCCTTAGACTTGCCACGATTTCTTGGATAATCTATCTTCTTGTGACCTATCTCCTCACATTCATAGCATGCATTAGAACCCCTCTAACATAGGCCTCCATGGCTTCTTCCATATTTAGGGCACACATTGTTAGGAGCCCACCAACACCTTGTGGCCTAGGGAAGTCATTGACCAATCTCCTATTAGTAGCATGAGAAGGACCTTGGCCTTGATGAAACATAGCACCCTTTTAGAATTTAACCTCAAATAGGGCCCTCTTAGCCTCATGCCCTCTTCTCATCCTCAATTTCCCCTCTTCCATTTGCTCGGCATATGTCATCAATCGAGACAAGTCCATGTCACTACTAAACAAAGCAGACTAGCATTCTTAACTCACCAAATCGAAGATCCCCATCACAAATTTATTCATTCTCGATCTTGGATCGGCCACCAAGTGAGAAGCACACTTTGAAAGTTCAGTAAATTTGAGCGCATACTCCCTCACACTCATAGAACCTTGTTTCAAGTTCATAAACTCTACCAACTTTGCTTCCCTAAGCTCAAGAGGAAAAAACTGGTTAAGGAAGGCCAATTTGGATTCTTTCCAAAGCATCATATAGTTATTACCCTTCTCACCCTTCTATTGCTCATACCAAATTTGGGCTACTCCCTTGAGTTGGTATACCGCCAACTCCGCCTTTTTATTCGGTCCAACACCTATGATATTCAAAATTTTGTAGACCTCGTCAATGAACCCTTGTGGATCTTCTTCCACCTTTAACCCATGGAAAATTAGAGGATTCATCCTCATGAAGTCTCTTACCCTAGCTCTTGAGGTAGTAGCATGAGGGGATTGGGCCCCTTGTTGGACTTGGTTGGCCACCACTAGGGCAAGCATAGTAAGAGCATCCTGGAGCTCACTATTGGTAGGTTGCTCCTCGTGAGTTTGGGCACATATTCCTCTAGTGTTTGGCATGATCTAGCATAGCAAAGGAAAATTGTTAGGGGGAAAGACTCACCACCACTTTATAGCATGACTTAGAATACGACGAAGGGAAACATTTCCTAAAATTCCTCATAGCCTCCTACTCATAGTCATGGCGCGCTTCACAACCATGAATAGGACTCTCTCATGGAGTTTTCCGTGACCGAGAGGTATAGCAAGAGGGTTCTTCCCTTAATAAAAAAAGTAAGACTCCAAGGATCTGTAAACCTAGTACTCTGATACCAAGTTTGTTACGACCTAAGCCTAGGGCCTAGACGTGACACGACGAATGGGGAACCTGAAGGAACCCCAATCAAGCCTCTCAACTTATCATTACACATCATTGTCACGAGAGCATGTAAAAGACATAAAACAAGAATAAGGGGATAAGGAATAGCTTGCCAATATATCAACCTCAAGAGAAAAGATGTCATAGATCATATTATAAATACACAACTTGTCCAACAAACACCTCTAATTACATAGATAGAGCGGGGGCCAAGACAAAGTAACTGGGCTCACCCTCATAGTCAACTAGAACACAAAATAGAATGTCTCAATACGAGGTAAGATGAAAGCATAAACCAAGGTCCCTGGAATTGAGGACTCACCAATAAGCTTGAAATAGCACTGACTAGCCACGTGAAGGAGGAAGATAATCAACTTGGGCACTGATTCCTACATGGTGATATCCTGTAGGTAAGAGTATGTGTTAGTATGTTTGAATATACTAAGTATGTGGGACACAATGCAATAAGAGTTAAGCTTCATAATCAACATGCATAACAATAGACAATACCCATGATATAACAATATGATATGAATGGTCAATGCATAGTAAACATGCTTAAGTAACTCATGCTCATATAGAATATCATAAGTCTAGAAGAGACCAAGCTATCTATTCGAGGTATAAATCTCTTGGTGGTTGTGTAGTATAAACTCCTCATATAGTTGATGATAATCACACCTTATCAAAATGGTCACGAAGTATAAACCCCATGTATGTTTGATGATAATCAAACCTTATCAACACGGTCCAAAGCTAAGGTATGTGGGTTTCTTTCATGGGTTCCTTTCACCCATGATGCCCACGCTTCTTTTTCTTAGAAAAAATACATGATTTAAAGTGGATTAATAAACTTTGGCATAGATCTCCTACCCGGTACTCAACTTATCTCAATCCCTCTACATAGAATGTCCCCCACAAAGTTGAAGCAGTTAAAGGAGAAATTGAAGGATTTATCAGAGAAGGGTTTTATTAGACTCAGTCGGTCTCCTTAAGGTGCTTCGGTGTTGTTTGTGAGGAAGAAACATGGATCACTCCGTATGTGTATAGATTACCAGCAACTTAATAAGGTAACCATCAAGAACAAGTACCCACTTTCGAGAATAGATGACTTATTTGATTAATTTCAAGGGGATACACACTTCTCTAAGGTTGATCTCAGATTCGGGTATCACCAATTGAGAGTGAGGGAAAGTGACATTCCTAAGATGTCATTTCGGACTAGCTATGGTGACTTTTATTTTGTACTGGTGTCATTTGGTCTCACTAATGCCTCGCTATATTTATGGATCTTATGAATAGGGTGTTCAAGACTTACCTTGACATGTTTGTAGTGGTGTTCATTGATGACATCCTAATCTACTCTCGAAGCAAGGAACAACACATGGAGCACTTTGGTGTAGTATTGCCAACCTTTAAGGAGCAAAGGCTTTATGCAAAGTTTGATAAGTGTGAGTTTTGTCTAGATGAGGATGCCTTCTTTGGGCATGTGGTATCACGTGATGGTATCAAGGTTGATCCTACAAAGACCAAAGCGGCGAGAAATTATCCAAGGCCATTGACTCCTATAGACATAAGGAGTTTCTTGGGCCGAATAGGATATTATAGAAGATTTGTGCAAGATTTCTCCTCCATTTCATCCCCACTCACCAAGTTGACTTAAAAAAAAGCAAAGTTTGTGTGGATGGATGAGTGTGAAAAAAGCTTTTGAACTTTGAAGGATCTACTAAATCTGTCTCCAATATTGACATTACTGAAGGGAATGATGGGTTTGTTATTTATTGTGGTGTATCAGGGATCGGGTTGGGATGTGTGCTCATGAAACATGATAAGGTAATTTCTATGCTTCAAGGTAGATGAGAAGAATTACTTATCTCATGATCTTGAGCTTGCGATGGTAGTGTTTTCCTTAAAGATTTGGTGACATTACTTATATAGGCTTCATGTGGATGCCTTCACCAACCACAAGAGCCTCCAACATGTGTTCACGTACCCAAAATGATCTCAACTTGAAAGTGTTTAGAGCTACTCAAAGATTATGACATGAGTGTGAGATATAACCTGAGAAAGTTTAATGTGGTAGCCAACACCCTTAGTAGAGTTTCCATGGGTAGTGTGTCTCACAATAAAGATGATGAAAAAAGGGATTCGGCCAAAAATGATAACAGTTTGTCTAGAATAGGGGTAAGGTTAAATGAATTTGTGAATGGTAGTGCAATTATGCTTCATGGGTTCTAATCTTTTTTGATTAAGGAGGTTAAGTCTAAGAAAGAGCTCGATCCCTTCTTAGTCGAGTTGAAAGCCCTAAATAAAGAAAGAAAGATAGAAATCTTCTCACAAGGGGGAGATAGGGTACTTTGATACTAAGGGAGATTATGCATGTCCAATGATGACGAGTTGAAGAAGACGATAATGCAAGAAGCTCATAAATCCTCATGCTCCATTCATCCCGGAACTACAAAGATATATAGAGATTTGAGGGAGGTCTATTGGTGGAATGGAATAAAGAAGGACATTGCCCAATTTGTGTCCGAGTGTGCCAATTGCGAACAAGTAAAATTGGAGCATCAAAGGCCTGGTGGCCTATCCCAATACACTGACATTCTTACTTGGAAGTGGGAAGAGATCAAAATGAATTTCATAGTAGGGTTGCCAAATGCTAGAAAGCATTTTGACTCCATATTGGTGATAGTTGACCGCATGACAAAGTCGGCTCACTTCTCACCAGTAAAAACTACATTTAGCACTGAAGATTATGCTCATTTGTATATATGAGAATTGATGAGGTTGCATGGGACTTCATTATCATCATATCAGACTGTGGTGTCCAATTCACCTCTCATTTTTGGAGATCTTTCCAAAATGGACTTGGTACTAAGGAGAAGTTGTGGACCGTTTTTCATCTCCAAACCGACGGACAGGATAAAAGGACTACTCGCACTTTGGAAGATATGTTGAGATATTGTGTGGTGGAATTTAAAGAGAGTAAGAATGAGAACTTGCCACTTATCAATTTTTCCTACAACAATAGTTATCATGCAAGCATTGAGATAGCACCATTTGAGGTGTTGTATAGTAGAAGGTGTAGATCACTCATTGGGTGGCTTGAAGTTGGTGAGGTGGCATTGGTAGGATTGGACCTAGTCATGAATGCTATAGAGAAAATTAAAAGCATAAGGGAAAATTTGCAAATGACCCAAAGCCGACAAAAGTCCTGCTCCGATTTAAGGAGGAGGTCTAGAGTTCCAAGTTGGTGATTGGGTTTATTTGAAGGTGTCTCCTCCTAATTCGATTTGGTAAAAAAAGAAAAATTGAGCCCCAGGTATGTAGGGCCTTATAAGGTGGTGAAAAGAGTGGGAATGATAGCATATGAGTTAGATCTACCTAATAAGATACATTTGATCCATCCGATTTTTCAAGTGTCAATGTTGAGGAAATTCATAGGTGATCCAAACTCCATAATTTCTTTGTATGATGTGAACATTGAAGAGGATTTGAGTTATGAAGAGGTACTAGTTGAGATTTTAAATAGGAAAGTGAAAAGGATAAGGAAAAAGGAAGTTTCCTCCATTAAGGTGCCTTGGAGAAATCAACAAGTTGAGAGTGCCACATGAAAAGCGGAAGAGGATATGAAAAAGTATTTCCCGTATCTATTCCACTCTACTCAAGCCTAACATATTAAGAAATTCTTCTTAAAGCCTGTAGTTCCTTGAATTTTAGTTTTGCATGATCTATACACTTATTCTTATGTTTATGGATTGTTTTGACACATGTTTTGAAAGTAGATTTTGAAGATTTCATGAAATGATGTTTAAGTTGTATTTTTGCACGCATGCTGGATTATTAGCAGATGATTAACTCGTTAGAGCATGTCGTTAAGTACATTTCGGGACGAATGTTAATAAAGGGGAGATATTGTCATGACCCCAGTTTAGGAGCCTATGAGTGTAGAAAAGTTGGATAAAAAATGACCTAGGATCAATCCACTGGGGTGACTTACGGCTAGTAAGTCGGTCCTTAAACATTAACTTCAGGAAATGTAAAACGTTTCCTAATGTAGGGTAACCTAAACACCCATTGACAGCTTATGAAAATATGACAAGTCGTAGATAGGTTGTAGATAAGGGCCTCAACACGAAAGAATTTGGAGTTAGCTGGAAAGTACCCTACGATTAATAGCATGGTTCATAGACCATATTACGGCCCATAAACTTCTTTCGTGAATGATGTCCAGTAGAAAAAGGCTAAGTGTGAAAGGACTCTACGAGTCCAACCATGAGCCATTAATTAAAAGACGAACCATAAAATGGATTCTTAGTTTTGGGGTCAGCAAATCAATTTCAGGAGTTTTGGAAAAAATAGTAGGACGGACGGGGACTATGGTCCGTAGTTCGATCTACGACCCATAAACGAGCTCTTGTAGAGTCAATCCGGCAGTTTTAAAGAAGGACATTTAGTCATTTTGGTAAATTCTATTCCTAAATAATGTCATTTTTGTGATCTAAAGAGGCTTAAATTAGACCTTAAATCCTAAGGAACCCCCATTTTGTTCATTCTTCCAATTCTTAAATTTTTCTAAGGCATGAATCTCTCTAGAAGGCAAGGCAAAAGGGGCTAAGATTTGAAGATTCTTTCCAAAGGCTTCAAGCTTATTTTTTCCAAGCTTACCAAGGTATGTGAGTTTGATTTGTGGGTCTCCTTTCACCACTAAGTCCTTCATAATGTATTTTACCTTTTCTTTAAGTTCCTTCAAGTAAATATGCATTGTAGTGGTGACTTCATGACATATATAGTGATATCAAATGATCTTGAAGATATCCTATGATATTTTACTAAGTATCTACATGTATTCAAGTTATTGATGATGAACCCAAGGATTGGATTTGTTAATGATGAAGTGTGGGTTGTTTTACATGTTTTAAAGGGTATATTCTCATGATTTATGCATTGTTTTGTAATTTATGATTGTTCCATTTAAAAGCTTAGCTCACTTAGTTTCAAGTAAAGCATTGCATGATTTATGAAGATGATTAAGGCATTAAAGATGAGTTTTAAAATTATGATTGGTCAAAGATATAAACATGTTAACGATTGCCCTAAAAGAAGTTTAATAAGGTCCCTAATATGAAAGGACAAGTCTCACTTGATGGTTCCTTAAGTTCTAGCTACTCTTATGATTGTTACTTATGATTCTAAGTGCCATAATTTGACCAAGCCATGTTTTAAAGATTCTGTGAGATGACTTAGCACCGAATGTGATATTAAGGTGGGGTTCGGTAAGGGAACCTAAGTGGCAACCCATTGTCGCGTTAATCATGTGCCACCATAGGGGCCCTTGTAGGCTAGGCTAGTGAATCCACGTCGGGCATGTATATTATTTAAAGATGCATGCAAAGTGATGGAATTCCACCCATCAAGTGGTCTCCCCATGCCAACTTTAGATGGTTATGCTGGATTCCATGTAGTATCTCACATAGTCTTATATGTCTGTTAAGGTCTTCTCCCACAAGTTTATGGTTCTATGATATGCTTCCATTACTTATGATTTCACATGCATTGACTCTTATTCATATTGAGCGATATTCCTTGGGCATGCTTAAGCTCATATTTGTTCATCTTACTACCTTATGTATATTTATACATATTACTAATGAATGATGTCATTACATTTTCATGCTTGCATTGCATCTCACATACTTAGTGCATTCCAACGTACTAACACATATTTTGCCTGCATGATTTAACAATGTAGGGACAGGTACTCCTCCACCCGCTCTGGCTAGTTTTTTGGCATTCAAGACTAGTACTTTTATTGTGGTTGAGCCCTTAGTTTGGGACTCTACCATTTTCTATCTAGGTTGTATTTTCTTTTGAGACAATGTATATATTGCCATTTAGAGGCTTTTACTTTTTATATTATCAAATACTGAAGTCTTTTCTATTTGATGGAAACCTACCATTATCTCTGTCCACCTATGTTTAGTCGGTATGCATTATGGACAAAAATGTTGATGTTCCTTTTTAATGTTGCTTCATTATCATAAATTTGGCCCATAGAGCCCTTTCCCCATTTTATTCCGTAAAGTTTAATGTAATGCCTATATTATATATGGCTTGGGTTATGAATGCTTTAATATATTATATATGGAGGTGAGGTGTCTTTGGGTGTCTCATTCGCCGTGTAACGACTAGACCCTAGGTCGGGTTGTTATAATTGCCTAAGTAATCTAAAGATAAATTGATCATTGAACACTTTCAAGATATACTACATTTTTCAAAAAGATTAATTTTTTAATAAAATTGGGAGTAAAATAGGTTTTAAAAATTATCATGTCTTGATTTCTCCAAAATGATAAATTAAAAAAATTTTGATATCTGATAGTGAATGGAAGGAGTAATATCCATTATTTTTAAAATTGATTTTTAAAAAAT